>BJFM01002619.1:26091-59397 GCA_016586285.1 Arothron firmamentum
TGGAAGAGGGTTTTTCTATGATGGGTGTATATTCGGCATCAGAGGCCGTCAAACAACAGTTCCTATTACTCTGACCTCCAAACCTACAAAACCAAATGAAGATTGTGCCTTTCAGATTTCCAGATTTCTCCATTTAAATTCTGTCAGCGCGCGCCATAACCCACTAAAAGACCAATGTCCTCACTCCCACGAGGTCTCTTTTTTTGTTGCAAATCATTAATGGAAACTGGATAACAATGCAAGAGCCTTTTTAAAATTAGCTTAGATTTGTGCCCTCCGTCCGCTTAAAAGGTGACCCTGACCACGCTGACCCCACCCCCATCTTGTAATCTTAAACCCACATCCGTCACTATGACCCCTGACCCGGTTTTCCATCACAAACCACGTGACAAATCAAACGCTTCAAAGCCATCACCTGCAAATACTGGCATCTTGTACTCAACAAACCTGGAAATATGCAACCAGCGATATTAAAAAGGTGTTTCGGAGAGAAAATGGGAGGACGAACCTTAAACAGAGCAGGAACGATAACCACCTCTTCATTCTCACTGTGCTGAAGCAGCTTTCGCAGCGCCAAGATGTGCGACTAATTAGCACAAAGGCTTTGAACGAGTCCCTCTAGGTTTCCAGAACCAAAAGGACGACAAGAAATTAACAGTTTGCAGCTCCTGTGAGAGCAATGGCATCAGCTTCTTCAAGAACTATTTTAGTCAGGGAAGCCAAGTTCCAGTCCTCCAGGAAGTGTTTTATCAAAGCAGCACTTCAAACCAAAGACCAGAGGGACGCAGGCTGGACGAGTCAATGAATACATCTGCAAATATCACACTAATCTGGCCAGCGCGTAAACGACAAGGAAAGCCTGAAGGAGAGCAATACGCAGCAAATGAGGATGACTCTTATCACACTGGCCCATGCGAGCAGCACAACAATGCAAAGCAGCAGACTTTTGTAAGTCAAAGTGGCTGATAACATGTCTCCCCACCATAAACCTATTGTGTTACACTGAAAGGACTAATGAGAAGCAACGCAAATGCTAACGAGTTGTTATTCAACCGTAATCTGGGGCGCTGACATTTAGGTAATAGTCTGAGTGGTAAAATTTCAAATTAGTTGTAATCACCAAAGTTAATTGCTGTAACATTGTGTTTGTGTAGCATCATCATTTAGATATTTTTTTTTAAACGCATCACAACACAATCTAAATTGTTTCGTTTTTCTCAGTAGACTCTGAACCTAACTCAGTTTTAATTAATTTAACAACATCTTAATCCCACAAACAGTACATTACTACGACTGCCTCATCTTGACATTTTACAGGCATGTAGACACTGGATAAGCCCCCTCCGTGATGGTTTTCCAACTGCACGTTGCTCTGTGTGTGTGTGTGTGTGTGTGTGTGTGTGTGTGTGTGTGTGTGTGTGTGTGTGTGTGTGTGTGTGTGTGTGTGTGTGTGTGTGTCTGTGTGTGTGTGTGCAACAGTAAGCATGCTTAAAGTAAAGTCATCATTCTTGGCTAAATAAAACTGCAGCAAATTAAACTGCAATTTGCACAAGCCACTAACACACAATGAGGTCGGATCTTACATCCCATAAAGACACCACAAGATGAGGTAAGAGTGGGCAAGTGTGTGCTGACCCGAAATAACACAAAGGTTTCAAGTTAATTGACGAACTGACACTCACCAGCCAGAAAGCGAGTCCTCGTGCACAGATTAGGTGTCTCAGAAGCGAGCGGCTGCAGCCTTCGACAGCTGCTCTACTGTTCATCCCATCAACCGGCTCCACTCACTTTCAGCATGTCTGCACTTTGGACCACCTGCTTCGCCTCCGAGACTCCACTTAAATATCTGCCTACTTTTCCTGCCCCCCCTCCTCATCTTTAGTCCTCCTCCTTTGCATCACCCCTTTATCCCCCCCCACCCTTCCCTTGAGGAATCCTGTCACGTTCCTTTTGTTGCATTTGCCTCAGAAAATCAAATTTCTCTTTTTAAGGGAGCAAAAACTGAAATTTGGACTGTAAACAGGAGGGAGAGACTGCCTTGTGTTATATAATAAGAGCTAAAAAGGCAGTCAGAAAACAAAGGCTGAACTGGTATCGCTGAACAGCCACACATGGAGGCCACTCCCCCCATCTTCTCTTTCTCACCATCTACAACCACTCCCTAAAAAGTTCTGTACACTACCCCCTGACCCAGTATCATGTTTAACTGCCTATCAGGGGAGGAGCAGCTTCCCCACCTCTCGTTACGTCCCTTCCTGCAGGCCCGTGTCAGTGAAGCTCACGCTCCTGCAGGAACACTTGTCCGTGCGCTGCTTTCCCTGGTTCACCGGCTCAGGCAGGACGATCCTGTTTGAGCTCAGGGGTGCGAGCAGACCTCATGCTGAGCGTGATCATCCATGGTTCCTCCACGGCTGGCTAAGAAGCTTTTAATCAGATAAAAGTGCGCAGGGGAAGAGAAAAGAGGTAGATGTAAAACAACAGTGAATGCGGTCTTGCGGGGGGGTGCGGGCTAATGGAATCATCCTACGGATGGCTTTAAGGAATCTCCATTTGTCAGCTGAGAATGATCAATACAAGGACAGGGAGCAGACGGCAAAGCTCAGCAACAGGGCTGGCTGGCCTGGAATTAAGAGAATTCTGAAAATCCCATTTTGGAAAGAAAAACAACAAAAAAACAAAACAACCCAAATAGGCAGGGACTTGATTCCAGCCTTGAATATCCAGACTAATCTCTCTTGAATACATCAGGAAGCCCATATAAAAATAACAAAAAAGCTTTTTATCAAGACTGCAGCAGAATATTTTACCTAAAGTATAAAATGCACATATGCTTCTATGTTAATTACTGAACTGAATCTGCGGTCGCCACGTAGAAAAAACGAAAACGGGAAAACCTTCTATTTGTACGCCCTTCCTCAATCTTTGTTGTAGATAAAATAACTCTGTACAATGTAATTCCACTGAGTGCTTTTTATAGAGCTGGGTCACACCAAGGTTTAATTTCACGGTAGCCATTTCTGCAAACCCAGCTTCTTAAATGTAGGCCAAAGCCAACATGTCCATAATAAGCGACAACACACGGCTCTACGCTTTGATAACCCAAGGAAACTAAAACAACATGTCAGAAATAGATCCACTAGTCTTGCCCAAACTGCTGGGTCCCAGTAATGCCTAAATGTCACCCACACGAAGGAGGGGATGAATCAATCACCCATTGTGCGCTTCAATGGCAAATTAACCTTTAAAGAAATACGTGATGTCGGTGCTTAAACATAGAGCTTCTTTCATACACGTCTATTAGCTTCCACGCCGTTGTGGAAGCTAATATGCATCAGCCCAGTGAGAATCAGCTGCCAAACAACTCAGCTCCTTCAAACAACCACCAACAACTCCTCCAATTAGGATTACGCCAAGGGCTTTGCACTCTCTCCTCATGCTTTTAAGATGAACTTTACATGGCTGCCATCATATTCTCATCCAAGCTTGATCAAATGGAACCTGGAGTCAACGAAGATGCAAGCTCAAGACATCCTGAGTGATTTATTTTTACGTGTTAGGCTTGCTTCTGAAAAAGAAAAAAAAAGAGGCTCTGTCATTGGAATTGTTCTGGAACCTTTATGGTGCGAGCAAATGCACATTTCACAAGCTATAAACAGCCATTTACTGCAGGTATCCACAAATGAGGGTTGTAAGCAGTTGGCTGATGGTAACTGAAGTGAATAAAGGCCAAAGCTTCACATGCTGGAAACACAGCAGGACAGAAGACATTTAAATAAATATTTTCCACATATATATATATGGTTTTTTTCGTCTTAGATGCTTTCTGTTTCGTGTAAGAGAAAAAAAAACATGATCTCTTAATAATAGGTCAATTCTTCCTTTAGCGTGTCATTACTCACAGGAGGACATGAACCCTTCATTACCTACCCAGGTGTAATGGGGGGGTTGAAGTCTCTCCAAACCTGAGATGCAAACAGACGTCTAGGCCGCATCCCAGCCGCCTGCTGCGCTAGCTCTCATTGCGTATTCTAAAACGGGACATCAGCGGTAAACCTGACAGCCAGGCCGCCCGCCTGTTGAGAGGCACTCTTCAAACACGGTGGCGACTGCAAGAGGATGGCAAATTTGCAGGAAAGCATTTCCACAAATATCAATTTGGCTGTCGCCAAGTGGGCGAAAAAAACCACGGCTCATAATCACGCGCGGTAACTGCTCACTACAAAGTATTCTTTAAGGCTGGAGATGGAGCAGAAATGGAGATATAACCAAATGCACCTTTTATGCGCAAATTATGGAAGGCTTTGGAGGAAAAGCATAACAGACAAGCAGAGCGAATATTATTGCTGCAGTCTCCTGCATTTGCTGCCTTTGCCCTAATGTCTTCACCATTTTAGTGATTTATGTTGTGCCTGCTCTAGTCTAATGCATACCTAATATTATAATAGCAGAACAATTTTAAATTAAAACGAATGCAGCTGTGGAATGTTCTTCTCCTGCCTCAAATACCTTTGCGATGTCTTTCAATGGGACTATTTTTCCTGATCACTGCCAGAGCTTTGTCTTTCGCAAAGTTATCATTTCAAACAGGCGTCTTTGACATTTTTGTAGCCGGAAGCATGCATCAACGTCCAGTTAGCGTGGTGAATACGGCCAACACACATTCCTATTTCCAGAGTATTGTTGGATAACAGCAAGAAAAGTCAAGAAATACAACATTGCTGTGGAGGCCGATGCAGCTGTTGGTAAAAAAAAAAAAGGGAAAAAAAGTGAAAATTAAAAACAAAAAAAGGAGAACATTGCTGCAAACATTCCAGCAGCATGGATATATTTCATACAGCAATGAAGATAACACTGACAGACATGAGAACAGATGGACCCTCACAGGTCCAGCCCTCTTTTCCAGCTGTTGCAAGAGCAGGAGGTCCCCCAAGACATGACTAGCACCTCAGTCAAACGCAACATGAACCAGACGGTACAAATGGAAGACAAAGGCTTCCCTCACAGAACGCCAGGAACTGGACCACATTCCCACCACCATCCCTCAATAGTTCTATTATCCTAAGTTAAACCAACCACCTAAAACTAAGAAAAGCTACTCAAGGACTTGTGAGAAAAGAAGGAACGTCAATTATCAGCTTAAGCAAAGAGCTGGCAAACAAGCGACATGTAATCAACACATTGTTCTTTTCTCCATTTATCATCATGTCCTCTAAAGCCAGGACACAAGACGAAAATCAGACAGCCAAAACATGCTTGCAAATGCTCCGGTGTTTACTCAAGTTGTGGAACAGCAATCCCATTAATACGGGAGGAGCACATCTGGGTGCTTTGTCCTTGAGGTCTGCACACACCCTCTTCCAAGTAAAAGCCGTCGCTCCAATTTTACTGGCGGTATGATAAATCTAGTTTTTTGACAATTTAATAGCTTAAAATAAGGACATTTTGTTCAATCATTTGCAGAATAGCCAGTCATGAAAGTGATTATGCCACCAGTGATTAATGAGAAATAAAACCGTCAGAAGGACTGAAGAGTTGTCCTTGCTTTGCTTTTAGCAACAAACAAGTGTCATATATCCACTTTATTTTTTATTTAGACCCAGATAACATGCATCAATATGTGATCATGTGACGTGCCACAGAGAAATGCCAGATTTGATGCATAGTAGCTCAACGCTAACATAATGAGGAATCCCCATGAACACGTTAAATGGAAATTTACATTGCGACCGCAACAAGAGAAACAACCAGTTTCACTCAGAGTCTGGACCAGTGATCAGCATCCCATACGCACGTCAGACAGGACGCCCGAGCGACACGAGCAGCATCAAAGCAGAAATACTGACGGGAATCAGACGCTTGATCCTTTCACCGGGAACAAAGCAGCTCGTATATCAAAGGGACTCCCTCAAACGCTAAATAGCATCCCATTCAAGTCATTTCTCAAAAACAGACCCCTCTGGTGTCTCCAAATGTGACATTTTGTCAATTTCCAAACCCCAAAGATGACCAAACTAAACTGGAAATGAAGATTCTCCCTCCAGGCTGAGGCTGCTTCATTCAACATTTTCAAACAACAACGCAACTTTTTAATCTTTTTACTAAACATTTCTGCAGTGTAGCAGTAGCACCAACTACACTTCCAGTTTAGTGGTTTTCATTTATTATTGTGAGGTGCCAGCATGACCTTTTCGTCTTCCAGTATGTTGGCCATTCTAATTGAGGTGAATAATAAATAGAGCCCCAATAAACAGAACAGCAGCTGACTTCTGTAGCAGGCAGAAATCAGGCAACAGTAATGAAGGTTTATAGCACAAGAAGGGGAACAAATGTCTTTAAAATGTGTCTCGTGTCAGCAAAAATAGCAGCACCAGCACCAGAATTAAAACTAGCACAGCTGCAGAAAACACACAACAAGCCCGGACTTGAACTATAATAGACTTTTCTCAGTGTTTAACGAGAACTAAAGAACTGCACCATCAATTATTTTGTGTTTCATAATGGCAGAAGTACAATAAACAAGGAGACCTTAGACATTCCTTGAAAATAAAAGCAAAAATCAGCCACTTATTCAGTCTTTATCTTACAGTGCTGTTAAAAATAATGAGAATAAAAAGGGCACATTTAGATAAATGCAGCTGGAAAAGTACCTGCGCAATTAGTAATTTCCAGCCAAACTCTGGAGAAGACAGAGGAATAGACGCATCATATGTTAACTAAACACGGAACACACACAACATGTCAAAATCTACGAGAGAATCACCCTCTCACACCATTTAAATGCAACAGAGACGCTATAGGGAAAAGAGTTTCCATGTTTGGGAAGGAAAAAGACAATTATTATTGAATGAATGTTGCTGAATAAGTTAACGTTTCAGCAATAATGTCCTTGTCACAGGATCAAAAGAGAAGTCACTTGCAAAATTCCCAACAGCGGAAGAATTGGGCCATAATGAAAACACAAAAACAAGGGGAAAGATGAATGATTTAGCCGAGGGGTGACATTCCCACACGCTTGGGGAGCTGACATAATTTCTTTAGTCTCTGGCACATTATGACCCCTTAAGCAAAGCTTCTGTCTGGCCCAGCTGGTTGCAGAGCACTATTACAGGGAGAACTGTTTGGACTGTGACCCTGCAGCCCTCTGGGAACTGGGAAAATCCTTTGCCCTCATCTACTCCCAGTCAATGAGAGACCTGGAAACCAGACAGGCCATCTAATATTCAGCACTTTCCCTTGCCGCTAGTGAATTATGGTGGTCCCGCTAATGTTATTTTAGTACTTGCAAGATTTTCCCGGACCAAGACCAGGTGTGGCATTGCTTTGGAGTAGTCAGCGTAGTTCTCTGGCGGGGGGGAGAACATATAGAATGATTTTTTTTTCCAACCCTTGAATATATTTTACCATTACGATTTCTTTCCCCCCCTCCTGTTCCAATAAATGAACTCCCTGTTTTCACCCAATTAGCACTTGAGGGGCTCATTTACCTCAGCAGTAAATGTATTAAGCCCACACGACTTCAATTTTTGCCTAAAGATAATGAAATATGTCACACTGTTTGGAATAAAGATTGCTTTTTAAACTAGACTTCACGCAGAGGCAACGACAGGATGATGGATCCCGTCAATAAAAAGAAAACAAAGATTTGGTTCCCTGCTGATAAAATGATGCTTTGCATAATTCTGCAAAATCTACAAACAAAATCACAGGTGAATTAAAGTTGAGTGCGTAAAAGCAAAGCCCGTCGCTCTGAACGTGCAGACGGGAGCGTCACGAAGGTCGTTACTGCTTTCAGAGGGAAGCGACAGACAAGCTTTGTGCAGATTGCATACCTGAGATTGTTCATGGTTACACATGATAGCAGCGGCGCGTAAAGCTTTAAAGAGGACAGAGCTTAAGGACGGCCACGCCCCAAACCCCTTCCAGCCCAAGACTTTCAAGCCTTACCCATCAGGACGAGGAGAACCACACCAAATAATCCAACCTGTCTTCAAAAACCCTGCAGAGACAGAAGAAGTCATTATAAATTCTGTATAAAGATGATAAATAAATAAAACATGGGGAGAACAAGCCAACCGACCGGGGGGGGGGAAGAAAGAAAAAACTGCATGTGCATGATAAAACTGCAAAGCCTCCAGTCTGCTTAAGTAGCTCAGTGTCCTCGACAGTGGGTGATTATCCAGCGCTCAGCTTGAGGTTATATTAGACTGTCAGAAAGCAGTAAGAGAGCAGCCAGCTGGTCTAGCCACAGCATCCTGGATGAAGAGGCATTTCCATAACTGCGGAGCAGATGAGCACCAGAGAGAGCAGCACAACTCTCTCCTGGGGCAACTCACGCACAGTAAGCAGCAAGTGAGAGGCGCTTGTTTTGTTGTTGTTCAATCATAATGATGCTATTCACTGATCATCAGCACACACAACTGATGTTGCATCGCTGCAAGAAGACACCAGGTCACATAGGTCTTATTTGATGAAGGAATGTTTCCGGAGAAAGGAGGAGTAAACCAAATCTGTTTAGCAGCATAGACTGACTAACACACTTGAGTGTCCATGTAAAAAAAAAAAAAAGGAAATGAGTCTTTGTGTGATGGAGTCATGGTCATGGCAACAAAGAGCTCTCAGTCATGGGTTTGGACCACTTAACCCTTTGAACTTACGTCAAGCAATGTTTCTTTGGATCTTGAGCAAGTCAAAGAGCCATAAAGAGGGGGAAAAGGGATTTTTTTTCCCCCCTACTGTTAGCTGCAACTAGTTACAAAAGAATTTTGTGGGAAGTGTCTTTTATCTTGCTGACCTTGCAAGTATAAGACGCGCAAACCAAAAAGGAACAAAACTGCAGAATGCAACAGGTAGAAAATGAAAAAAAAAAGGCTAAATACTGCTGCCTTTCTGAGAAATGCATGTCATATTAATAATCATCCAAGTACTGACCGTTAATTACTCAACTGATGCTGAGCTGTCACCAGCCTGTAATCTATGACGTAATCCGTTTACGGTTATAGAAAAAAAAACCAGCAACAGTTCAGAGATTGCTTTCTGGTATATATTTCTATCACATTGGGAAATGATGGCGCTTGTTTTTGTGAATGAAATAAGTGAGAGGCCGGGACCAGTCTGGGTCTAGCGGTTACGGGCTGGAACAAAAGCAGCTAAAGTTTCCATCTGCTCTTGGCGAGCGTTCAGCATCCGTGACTCACTCCTCATCTTCACCGGCTACTGCCCAGCAAGATCCATCTGTCTGCGGCCACACGCTATTTTCCTGCAAGGGTGTCCACGGCTGCCCCCGGCAAATCCCGGATTAGCCTTACTCAAACCTTCGGTGCGTAAAAACAAAAAGCGCCCAGCGTAACAGACATGAACAAAGTTTTCCGAACAGGGTGTCCTGAAATGCCTCCTCCCCCATGAACCCAAGTGTCAAAACAGCGGGGGGGGCTCCACGACACGCCGGTAAATGTTTACGGACGATGGGTTCCGTGCGGATAGACCGGTCAGTAAGCCGGTTGTGTGGTTGCCATCATGGCACTTGGCACAGCATCCGAGTGCGGAGCCCGGGATGACAGAGCTGCAAGCGAGCGCCGCAGACTGGGGGGAAACTTCCAGGCAGCACCACGCTGCCGCCGCCGCTCCAGCCCGGTTATCACCACCTTTTTCGGTCGCCGACTCAAACCAAACACAACCCCGCACTTCCATTTTTAACTCGGCCCTCAGGTTTCTGGCTCCGAGCGAACGGATTTCAGAACCAGAATAGAAAAAACGATTCGATCGAAGTTTAACGGTGTTCCCTGGTGTGTTTTCTCTCCCCTCTCCGACACGTAAACGGGTGTAAAGCAAAGGAATACACTGAATAACTTTCATCCTACACAGCGAGCGAGGAGAGCCGAACGCAGCCTTCCAACAGCGTCCTGAGAAATGAAAAACGGACAACAGCGAAACAATGATGATCGTTGAAACGAAAGATTTGCAAACTTCACCTTGCGACCGGAGCAACTCCAGAAAATCCATGCAACTGATTCGCGACGCCCCGCTTGGCTCAATTTCTACGGAGGCAGTCGCCGAGCAGCCGCCGCCAGTCGTCAAGCTAACGGCGTCGATGTCTCCGGCTTCCGGACAGAGGAAAATAAAGACGACTTTAAAAGAGTACCATTTACCCCAAGATTCATTTATACACCACCAAATATCTCTACATTTTAGTTGAGACTAACATATATCCTGTAAGTATCCCTCTTATAAGTCCTGTCTTATAATGGCTAATTTTTTTTTTTAGCGTTTTATTTTTTAGCAAAACCTAATTTCCGGTACGATGATAGTAGACAAAAGTTGGAAAGATTTTTGTTTCAATATTTTCCCCGCTATTTCATAACAATTTATCAACCTGCGTGTCCTTTATGTGTAAATCTGATTTTCACCTGCTTCTGCCCAATTTCTGATGTGTTTTCCTCATTTTTAAACATTATATATATAGCATAACAAAATAGTGCCAAATCTTCTCCGACAGTCATTTAAACAGCGTTTTCTTTTTCTTATAAGATATCCTAGGACTCATAACAACTATATAATGTAAATCCAGACAAATGATGAGGAATTCCTTCTCCAATGAGTAATTTAGACTTTTAGATTCGATTAAAACCCACTTTAGTGACATGAATTGCTGATGGTGCATAAATGAACATATTTCACATTAAATTCAAAAATGGTTTCCTGGCCATCCCTGAGGGCAGTGAGCGGAGCTGTCTGCTGAATATGCAGTAGTACCGTCTAGTCAATGAAATCTAAAGCTCTTTCAATACTGAGACTAATTTCAAGCATGCCAAACACTAAGCAAATTATTTTCCTATACTTTTTTTCTTTTTTTTTCCAGGAAAAGCAAGGATAACCTTATACTGTATAATCACTGATCGTGGTTCAGGGACTTTGACTGACAACCCGACTGGATTTCAGCCTGACACTTCTTATAAAACAAATACATAAAAGTGATTCTAAAAAGTGACATGGATTATTACCTTCACACAGATTCTGTGGTCCCATCAACACTACATCAAGCACCGAAGTGGATGTCACTAGAACCTCATCACTCTGTGGGGATATGCAATTATTCAAATAATGAAATCCATCGCAAGCTCCTAAAAGCTTCAGAAAGACTTTTTATCTAATCACAGTGATTGAGATTGGGGTTATTTCTGACACAGGAATGTTGTCAGGCACAGAATAGTGAGGACAACTCAGAAAACACGGAGCGCCAGTGGGGCTCACGATGAATGTTCGAATGTCGACTAACTAAGGTGAGGGGGATTTATTTCCAGTGGTTAAAACTTGATCTAATGAGTTGACCCATTTCCCATGTGTCTATAAAAAGAGCGCCATCTGCTGTCACAGAGGTAGAGTGGGCGGACACGCACGCACGCACACATTAACCGTCACAAACGCTCACTGCAATGCAGCATAAAAACGCAAACATTGTTCAAAACCAGCCAAGTTTATGCCACCTCACTCCGAACAAATCTTCCATTCAAGTTGTTATATATGCAGACAAATTAAACTTCACATGATGGCTGTACTGTTATTATGAGCACCACAACATTGATCAGCTGATGTTAGGCTGTACATCGAAATAAAAACAAGTTAGCTTCATTTAATAACACTAATAGTTCCATAGTTGATCATTTTGCAAGTGTGAAATGTAAATGTATTTGCTGAGTCACGCCTTCCAGTGCCAGCTGCATCACACTTACTGAAGATGGCTTTCGCATTAAAGGACCTGCATGGATGATGTCACGTCGTGCTCACGCTCTGCCTCCAACACCGGCTTCTGCATGAAACTGCAGGCTACATTAAAGGGCAAAGCTGGAATTTTTGCAGCACTGGCAGTGGATGTCAGAATGCCATAAAGCCCACCACCAGAACCACACCCCGGAGGCACCAAAACATCACCTCAGCAGCTGCATTGGGGAGAAGCGGCTTCCAGTCCTCTTGCAAGGCTGTGTGTCTTTTTAAGTATTTAGAAGGCAAAAATTGAAATCTGACTCGTCCCGGCTTTGTTGTTGGTAAAAGAAATCCATCTACGCGAGTGTGCTGACAGTGAAACTCCATCAGTGCTTCGAGGTGAGAGTTAGGGTGGAGGAGACGCGAAAGATCTGAGGCAACATGTTGCTCAGCTGGTAGAACATTTCCTCTGAGATACTCTGCCGACACAAAAGAGACATGCAAAGACAGTCATGATTTGCAAGATATCAAGGCTCCGATTAATGCAGCTGCAACAGGAAATAATAAGAAGAAAAACAATAATAATGCACATTTTCAACCTACATGATGAAACATTTTCCATATCATAAAGTCATGTGGTCCGTGTGCGTAGAGAAATGTGCTAACAGTCTCCTACGTTGGTTTGACGTCTCTGTCCCGAGGGAACGGTAATGTTTCGTTCTGAGCGCTGGTCAAACACGAACATCAGCTAGGAACGCCAGGTATTAATCATTAAGCAGAAGCAACGCCACGTGCGCATGATTTAACCATGCACGAAAAGCCAGGGAGTATATTTAGCTGCCACATCTCTCTGAGCTGCAGAAGGCGAGATGTGTTATTTTAAATGGTGTCTGAGAGTGTGGTTGACAGGAAGCCCGCGCATTCGGGGTCCTTTGTTGCCACCGGGTCTCTCATCTTGCGCTGTCAGCGTAGGACGTTGCCATAGGCGCTCCTGACAAGCCACAAACGCTGTAGGTAAACGCGACATCCACTTTAACCAAAAATAAAACCGTCAAGCCTTCGCCCCCACTGACTTCTTAAGAGGACAGAAAATGCGGCTTTAAAAACGAAAACGTGCGTTTTCCTACTTTGCGCTCACATCGTGGTGAATGCTAAACCTTGGCCTTGATCAGAGCAGTGTACCGTAAACATTAGTCAAGACAGGATAAGGGTGTATAATCCAGGAATTATGGCAGGCTTTTGAAGCTGTCGCTCCTCTCTGTCTGCATTTAAAATGTGTTCGCCGGAGAGGCAGGTGTGCCTTTTGTCAGTCTGTGTACACATTGGATATGCACTTCTTTTAACACAGATTTGCTGGCAAGCAATTACTTAAAGGGCAATTGAGTCTAGGCTGAGTAAATAAAAAACAAAACACACACAGTCAGGACATTGTGCTCTCACCTTTGGCACTAGAAACTGAACAGTGCGTGATATACCTCCATCCCATGAGGCCATTTCCATCATAAATCCTGAAAAAAACAAACAAAAAAAAAAGCAGATTCTCAAGTCCCAAGAAGCCTTTTCCCCCCCTTAAAGAAATTATTCTGTCACCTCATCTTATCCCCAGAGACAAAATGATTCATGATAATTAAAAAACATAACGATTCGACTCCTCCCTAAATGGCTGTAATAGCAAAGAGCTTAAAAACAAGCTGCTTTGATGAAAGAAAAAGGCATTCAAGCACGACAGCAGCTGCTGAGCCAGTCAGGCCGAAGTCATAATCATGTGTCTTGATTACAACATGTTACATATTTGATCAAGTCTGCATGTTGAAACAGCGCTGTCAGGATTCAGGCCGGTTTATATCAAACGGCCCTTAATCTCCTGGCTGCTGAGCGGATGCGATGAAAACCATCACATGTCTGTCAGACGCGTTTAGCTTTAAATACGGGCTTGATTTATATCTTCCATTAAATAACTGCTTGACGCTTCATGCGTATCAAGTTAAGAATTGAAAATATACTGAAGACACCAATAAACAAGACAAAGAACACAGTAAAGCAAAAGCAATAGCAAAATATCTCAATACAAGTTTTCCCCGTGTGAGTCGTCATTTTAAGTAAGAAATCAGTTATTTCACCTTTGACACATTTGAAAACCAGCTCGGCCCTCTTCAGACACCAAGGTATAGTCATCTCCTACAGACGGACCAGAAAACAGAAGGATGTGTTTGGTATGTTGAAAATATGTGCCGCCAAACTAACTGTTTGCGTTATTAATGTAACTGTAACAGATGCGTCGGTCTGTTTCTGGAAAGGCAGAGTGATATAGTGGGAAATCAAGTGGAAAGAGCAGGTATTACAGAGCAATTTGGTAAGGCTAACAGTTTACAGAACTGCAAGTATGAGATATAATCTGTCACCACATAAACATGACAATACCAATATTTCTATTCCATCAACATCAAAACACTTATTTTAAATGCAAAATAAAATAGTCTTTCTTTTAAATAGGGATAAAATAGTCTCTAAAATATTAATTGGACCTGTACTTTATGTCACTGCTTGTGATTGACACCTACAAAGCTGAGCTATTTGTATAAGTTTGTCCAAAGTAGGTTGGGAGGGAGAGGAGGAGGGACTGGAAGTGTTTTGTGAGGGGCTGTGGTTTCTGTTTCTGTTTCTGTTTACTACTTCATTTAAAGCCCAAGTTCAGGCCAGTTTTGTCAGATATGTCTTGATATAAGGTGCACAGGCTTGTACACCAGGCCATTAAAGTAACATTGTGTCAAGCAGGAGCTTTCTTAAATGACCAGGCAACAAAACACTTTTGAAATAAGGAGTCAGAACACTGAACTGGGCTCATTCTAAAGGTATAAAAAGACAAGAAGAGACCTGCACAAACAGGCAAACTTCCTGCTGTAAGTAGAAGCAAAACTGAACAGGATGAAAGACTGAGCTGTCTGATGTGAAGCCATCAATTAAAGTTCATCTGGTTTCCATGGCTTCAACGGTTAAGAGTCCTCTCGGTTATGTAAACACTGAATTTCTGATCAGACATGTGAAGAAAAACTGCACAAGGCAAGTCGTGGCATGAGTGCACTCCAGACGGAGGCTTGTTGAGAGTTTATTTACCGTCTCATGAGGCTGCCACTTTGATAAGCTCCTATTTTTTTGCAATTAAAGAATCAACAGGGAATTTATTGGTTACAACCAGAACCACGATTCCAATCATTTACAGCTTAGCCATTAAAACCTTTCAATCCCCTTTCTGCTGTTTTGGTGTGTATAACAGTGCTGTTCAGCGGGAAGCTCTGAGTAAACAGAACTCCCTTTTCCCACAAGCCTGGCCTCGGCTCCACATGAACAAGCAAGGGAAGAAAATGTGACTGTCATCAGTTAAAATGACGGAAGCAGCGGGGGGAGCCACTAAAATGAATAACGCTATCAAGTCTTTAATCAAGTCTGCTGCTCTGTAGCCAAGCATTTAAAGTGGATCTCTTATGTCTCTTGATATATTTTAACTTAATTTTTTTAGTATTTGATGAAGTGTCATAGATGGTGATTTATTTAGTGATTATGAATATTATAATTTAAGTCAGCGGTCCCCAACCCCCGGGACACAGAGGGGTCATTTGGTACCGGGCCACACATTAAGAATAAATACATTACATGTATTACATTACATTACTTCGTTTTATTTATTATCTGAAACTGAACAATGTTTTAGTTGTTTGAAAACCTGCTGGATGCTCTTTGCTACATCCATCTATGGCTCACTACTGACACACGTTAATTATTCTATTTAATAAATACCACAGTTTTCATGACGGTCATATCAGGTTATTTTGTTGTATTTATCCACCGCATCTTACCGGCCGGTCCCTGAAAATACTCTCTGACATTAAACCGGTCCGTGATGCAAAAAAGGTTGGGGACTGCTGATTTAAGTTATGTTCTTTTTCACCAAGAGTGATGTTAAAATAGTCTTTTGTTGTATCTTGTTTAACTATGCGTTTACTCAGTAACATGACAAATATTACAAAGAAAATCTTTATTTCAAAAATTGTAATTCAAATCAATAGATTTTTTTTTTAAATAATGTTTTTGTATATGAGAAAAAGTCTAAATTAAAGGATACCAATGGATGATAATTTAATTAGTGCAGAATTCTAAATGAATCCTAGAATAAGTTAATCCTTAAATCATGCTGCGCAGATGTTTAACTACACCATTTCAGTATGAATTGTATAACCAAGACAGAAGTTCAAAGCCATACTATTCGGAAATATATGTTGCAATCTTCATATAGACAATTTAGATAAAACTAAATGAATGAATCTCCCCCAAAGGTTGCAGGTGGGGGTATATACTGTAGCATTTACTCTGTTTCTTACCTCTGACATGTCATGGACCAGCAGCAGAGGTATGGTGATGGTGGTGACGTCATGGGTGCAGCAGACCTTCAAGATGTTTCTCAAGCCCATGATGGCTGGATCCCGCGCCGTGATGTTCCCTGAACGTACGTTATCATCCACGCACAGGTGGAAGACAACGTGGACCTCAGACAGGTTAGAGTGTCGCGAAATGTAAAACTCGCCTTTAATGAAAGAAAAGAGAACAGCAGGGTTAGCATGTGACGAGAGCTGCGTTATCTGAAAGTGTATGAATGTATAATCAGTAATTACAGCTTGCTGATTATCCGACCATTACCTGGTGAAATGTTAGATGGATTTCTTTCGACAGCTTTGCTTTTATCGTCACTGCCATTCTTTGGAATCTCTGTAAAGACAAAAAAAGGTTGGAAAAAGACCAACAAGAGTACACAATTTTACATCCAGAGCATTTTTGGCTGGATGTAACATTCTCCTGCCTGTAGTTTAAACAGATTTTGAGGTCACAAGCTACACGTCTGATGAGAAGCAAATTTTTAGTACCTTTTTCGGTTTCAGTCATTTCACTTAATAGTTGTGTTGACAGTGAAGCTAAAGTCGCTTCCAGAAGTCTCACCAGGTTGCTCTTTTTGCTTGCTGCTCCGCTGAGCTCTAGCATAAAGCACCACCTGTTGCACCTCGTCCAGCTGTTCCTCCAGACAGGGAAAATGGAAGTCTGTACACTCCTTTGCCACCGTTGCAAAGTCTGTAAGTACGAATGAATATAAAGACGCAAACACATAACCAAGCATTGTTTGAACTACGCAGAGCATGAATGCGATTCAGTTTTCCTCAAAGCAAACCCACTCTCCTAGAACTGCTAAAATGTCTTCTGACCTCTCTTGATGCCGCTGTAGGAGTTGACTCTGTTGTCGACCAACAGCACCAGACCACCGAGTGAGGAAGAGTAGAGTGAAAGGGCCGTCTGCAGACGCCTCAGCTTTGTTCCGCTGCTACCGTGCCGCCTGTGCTTACAGAAGTCCAGCACGTCTGCCCGGACTAGTCGCAGGTTGTGCATCGTCTTCAGTTGCGCTCCTGATCAAAGATATTAAATTTTAACAACAACAACAACAAAAAAGACTTTCACTGAAGACTTTATATCAGGAAGTGACATTTTTGCACTGGTACTGTACATCTATGCATGTTTATAATGAACAAAATCATTCATATTAAATTTATATGATATGCACCTAGATGTATGGTGAAACTCTCCTCCAACAAAGGCTGCTCCTCAAACACCCTGGAGCCAGAATCTGCAAGCCCTGACAGCTGGCCCGACTGTACCATAATCTCCTCACTGGAAATCAATCCAAAAGATACATACATTTTAGCATCGCTTTTCATGACTACTTCTCAGGGAACATAAAATGTAGAGCACATTTTAGTCCTGCGCCAACACAGAAGTAATATCCACCCACACCATGCAAGATTATGATATTTATCAAGAAATGCCCCTCACACAGGATCATCATGTTGTCTGAAAAGCACTTAGCATACAGGTCCTGGAG
Organism: Arothron firmamentum; assembly: GCA_016586285.1. Taxonomy (NCBI): domain Eukaryota; kingdom Metazoa; phylum Chordata; class Actinopteri; order Tetraodontiformes; family Tetraodontidae; genus Arothron; species Arothron firmamentum. Next base: position 43,709 of record BJFM01002619.1, read on the forward strand.
GCTATTACTGTTTTGATGGAATAATCAGTCTGTGCAGAGGAACTGCTAGACTTGAATATAAAACAGAAATCTTCAGGACTTTCTTGCTGTTTAGCCACTTGTGACTGATACTGCAAAGATAAGAATCACTCGAATTAAACGCTTGATTGACCTCTTGCAGTTGTTTCAATTTCTATGTAAATGGAGCCAACGACTTCGAGGGACCAACAGACATGTAACGTTTTGGAGTAAAACTGATGGAGATCTGTTTGAAATCTAGTCGAGACGAAACGTGAACGTCCATCTCGTCACTTCATTTCATCTTCACAGTGCAAGTTCACAAGATCATTCTGGCCTGTTTTGACAGTGCTCATCCAAACTCAGGTATCTGGACATTGCATTTCATATCAACTCTTTGTTTTTCTCCCCAAAAAACTCAGCAACCGTTGTCTGTATTTACCCACTGACTCACTTAATTTTGCTGCTGTTGTTGGATTTTTGCAGATCCTGGTGCAGTTTGATGACCCACTCCTGATATTCCTGCTTCTGAATTTCAGTAACTTGCTTCAGCTCACTGGCCCACTTGTTCTCCAACACCTGATCAGTAACAATGAAGTCAGAGACTGAGGGACTTAAATCTGACATATTCATAGCTTTTCCACAGACTGTGGTATATCTGAACGCTTAGAAGAAAAACGTATTCAATAAACAGCTTGAACTCTCTATGTGATCAAACAGTTTCATCTGCTACCTGCTGCGTATCAAAATGCTGGGAGGCAACTGCATTTACATCCTGGTCAGACAACGTATTCCCCAGCTCATGCATCACTTTGTCCATTTCGGTGGTTTGCCTGTCGGAAAGAAGAACGTCTGTAAATTTGATTGGGCTGATGGAGAATAACAAATAGTTATCTGAAGTGCACAAATGGCAGACAGCGCTGAAGGCCATAACATGTTAAATGTAGATATAATTAAAAACTATATTGTGTTTGACTAAAATGATCAAACATGAACAAGTGTTGCTGCTGGAAATAGGATGATGTGAAGATTTTTACTTGCACATATTGCTCTTTTTCATCAGCTTGTTCTCTTTACAGCTTTATTTCAAATAACACATTAGCTAAGGATTAGAACATCAAAATTAGAAGGATTAAAAAAAGGGAATAAAATGTCTGTTAAGCCATCTGTCTAGTTTCTGTGTAAAGTTGTATATTCCTAATCAGGGTGGGGAGTGTTGGGATCTACATATTATATAGGTAACCAGTCCATCACAGGACACACATACTTCACACACACCTTGAACACTCGACAACAAAATTGCACAAAGCAGAGAAAAAGCAAGCATGACGTGTACAAAGTAAACCCTTCTTAGTGTTAAGACTATAGTGACAAGCAGCATTATATTATTATATATTATTAAAGTCACAATCATAAAAAAGGACGGGAAAACAGCATGCACAGGAGGTCCTGCATAACCTTTCAGACCAACCTCTCCTGCAGCTTCTTAATCTCCATGTCCCTCTCGCTGATGAGCTCGGAGATGCTTACAAAATAGTTGTGCTCGAGGTTGAGAAGCGTATCTGAGGCAGGTGAGTGGATTAACTCATGGTAGACATCAGCAAAGTCCTCGTCCCAGCTGGGCTCTTCAGGCCGAGCGTGCTCCAGCGTAGTCTGCGCCATTGGCAAAACCAGGAAAACATATTTAAAAACGTCAATTGACAGACAAGTGCAACCTAACACTTTAGACAGTTACTGAAGGAAAATAGTTCATTTTGTGACTGCTGGATGAATCGAAAGGATGAATAGGTTCTATATTCTCACGGATTCAGCTGAAAGCTGCAAAACTGATGGGCCAGTGCTTTCCTATGTAGATGGATAATGAAAAACAAGTTTTCAGCAGGAAAAGAAGTTAAAAACTCTTCTTTGACAGTTAGCCACCTGGTCTCAACTTCAACAGGCAACATAAAACCTGCAGGCGGAAGAAAATGCAAACAAACTGCAACTAAAGATGATCAACACATCCCTACTGATGTGATCAGATATTCACTTTAGATCCAGGATTGACAAGCATATTTCCTATAAGAGTTTTAGTTCTGCTTTAATTTCTGGTTTCAACATTTTCCAGCATGGTGTTTCCTTCTCAAAGGACTGAGTCACGACTGTGAAACAGCCGGACAAATGAGATGTGATTCCCAGCATTAACTGTGCAACATTCTGTGGTGGAGATGACTAAAGAGGAAGATAAAAAGCATCGCCAGGACATTTGTGATGTCTTTCTAAATAAATTGTGGCAGTTGACACGGAGCATCCATAACTAGAAGCGTAAAACATGCATCGATCTGAATCTGAAGCCTCTCTATTTATACAGACTGAGGAATCTTCAGGCCGTAAACAGGCGGAACACTGCAAGACTTTCACATGCATTTCAGAATGACTGCAGTAAAATGTGAGCTGGACATGGCAAAACAAGCTGCGCTTATCTTTTTATAAACATGCAGACAAGTGAGTTCAGAAAGAACTTAATAAGAGTCACTTGGTTTCACAACATGTGGGGGAAGAACTACAGTGTCACTTCAGTTTGCCACCAAACTGTTGGCTATGCACGGTACATAGCCACGACATCAAAATCACTTCCTCAGATCGTTGAGAAGATAAAAAATCACCAGCATTCTGGGTGAGAAAGTAGTTCCTACTTTCTCACCCAGAATGAACACTTTCAAAGTTCTAACAAAAGTATTAGAGCTGGCAAATTCAGATTTCTTATTTACCGTACACATTCACATTTTGTTTTGGCAAATTGTAAAGTGTGAAGGTGGTTGAGTCTCTAAAAAGTGCACTACATAAACCCATCCATCCACTTATGTTCTAGCTGCTGTTCCCTTGCCGAGTCGCGGAGGAGGTGCTGGAGCCAAATGCCTTCGGTAGGACGGATACATCCTGAATGAGTTGCCATTTAGTAGACAGACATAGACAGATATTCCACCCTTCACACTCACACCTAAGGACAATTTAAATTAGCCAATTCACCTGTCCCCCAAATGCATATCATTGGACTGTGGGTCGAAGCTGAGGACACGGGGAGAACACACAAACTCAGAACAGATAAGGCCCTGGCCCCGTGGGGATTAGAACCGGGAAGCTTCTTGGTTACCACTCCACCACCTTGGCACCGAAATATAAATTAACAGTTAAAAATAATTTTGACTTTATTATGGTTCCAAAAGTATTTCTCAAAGTTACAGCGCTAATCAGACTGTTCTACTTCCAGAAATACAGACTCCAGCTATTCTGGAGTGATTCATTCTTGTGAAATCTCTATCATTTTGATATCTCCTCCACTCTCTTTTCTTCACGGGCTGCTCAAGATGACATCTGCCATTCAGCTCGACAAAGTGCATCCATGCAAGGCTGATATGCCGAGTTTAATTTGGGTAAGGGCTTGATGTTATTCTCATGTTCACCTTCATATTAGCATCAAAGTCTTTTCAGCCCGCTCTTTTTTTTCCCAAAGTCAGAGGAAAATACAGAGTGTGAAACTACAGAATGCAATTAGAATATTAGACGTAGCCTGCTAGGTGACGTCAATACTGACAAATCCAATTTGACTCAAATAATTCTATGCCAAAATAAAACATTTTTTTTTTCTTCATAATGCAGCGCTTCTTTTTGGCTCTCCCAATGAAATTGCATGGAGAGGCCTGCATAAACCAAGCAACGAGAAACAACAGAAAATGTGACTTTTCCCCTAAGCATCATGGACAGAATCTGACAAAATCTCAGTATATTAATGGAAAACAATAATAATTTATGGAAGGATAATGTTCTTTGTGTTCATGGTACTGTTAAATTACAAGAGGGATACTGATGAACACACATTATGGCTTGCTGGGAATTTAATACACCCTTACCTCCACATAAGACCTGGCCCATGCATCAGTGAGCTGGTTAACATCTATATCTCCCGTTGTGAGTCTCTGCAGGGCTTGCTCTGCTTCTCTGTCATAATCCAGTGTTGTCTCTCGTTCAATGAAGTTGTTAAGAGCAGATTTTAGTTCTGCAGTGAAGACAGGATGTAAATAAACAGATAGATAGATAGATAGATAGATAGATAGATAGATAGATAGATAGATAGATAGATAGATAGATAGATAGATAGATAGATATTTCTGTGCAGTTCAAGTCAACAAGTCCGGACACATTCCAATAATTTCAATTTTAAATGAATAACATGCTACAACAATCTCACGTGATTATGTGTAAATGAGAAAAACAATTAATAGATCTCATATAAACAGGACCTCGAGTTTTTCATTTGGAAGTGTAAATTTGGGCAAATCTACCTTTGAAGGTATGTTTGGGATTAGTTTTAGGGTCCAGCACTAGCCACATAATATCAGTAATCATGATAGTATTTCATGTTTTTTTCCCCCCAGGAAATTAGAGTCTAAAGCAGCAACACATTTTTTTTTTTTTTTACATTCCCAGGGTCTAGAAAAAATAAAGAAAAAAACCCCCAAAGCTTTCTCCACAGTAAGTTTACTTTCACCAACGTCTCACCGTTTTCTATGTAGCAGGGTATTTTGTGCAGCAGCATGAGGCGTCCATGCAGGTCACTGATGTTCTCTTGCACAGGAAACTGAAGAGGAACTTTAAGGACACAATTGTGTTTCCCTGCCTTGAATTCAAACACAAACTCCTTCTCGAACGAACTGTTTGTTTTACATTTGTTCTTCTTCATGGTTCTAGTTGGAAATACAAGGATAAAAAGATTTTCTTTTTCAAAGAATTGAATCAAAGCTCTAACATCATTTTTTGCATAGCTTAATTTGAGAGATAACGTCTCTCACATTATGCAAAAGATCTATGACTCCTTTACTAATAACACGGAGCATAAAATTTTTTATTATAACAAGAAATAATTATTACAATTTTTTTAACCACTAAGGGAGTCTTCGTTTTAGCTAGCACCGACGATAACAACGGGGAGACGAAGCTACAAACAAAATAGATGTCATCAAATGCTATCAATTTGCTGCTATTTGTTTGTTTGTTTTGTTTTGTTTTGTTTTGTTTAATAGAACGTGATAATGCTATAACAGACAGAAATACCCAGAATTGAATGAATGTGTCGTCTCCTGCAGCAGACAGTAGCACTTCCTGTTTGGTTCCGTCAGCTGACCAGCCAGGAGTGGCATTGTGTCACTATAAGCACTTTCGCTACAACGCTGAGTGTTAAATTTGATTCAGCAAAATAACTGTCACTCAATTTGTCCAAAAGTTTTAATTATTGATCAATATTTTTGGTCTACATAGCAGATTTCTAGACTTAACAATTTATTGATTGATTTAAAGTATAATGTACATGTTTGTTATTCCCTTGTGCAATACCTCACCCTAGTGGCCAAAGGTGAATTGTCGCTTGAGGTGCTGTTTAACTTTGTATGTTTAATTTTTGCTTTATTTGTTTATCCCTTTAATACATTTATCAATGCATTTATTTATCTATTTATTTATTTATTTTGTGTTTGATTATTGTTTGTTATCCCCTATGTGGCAACTGTTCCGATTTTTAAAAAATTGCCAATATTTACTTTTTCGGACTAGAATTTTTCTAGCAAAAACTCGTGTAACCAGAAAAAAGGTAAAACCTTAAATTTTTCTTTGAACTCAAAATTTTTATCTAAATTTTGGAAGTTATATTACTTGAAGTATAAATAAAAGGCGAATATGGCAAAACAATACTTCTTTTTCTTCTCATTATTGTTGAAGGAAAAGCGCACAAGTAAATTTTACGTGCGTGTGCGTGAACGCTTGCTCGCTTGCTTCAAGTTTGACTTATTTAAGGGAATGTCTGAAAGTAACTCTTCTGACAGCCGGGAAAATGTGTCCTTTTGGAACCCTTGATAGATGCCAAATAATACCACACAGCCAGTGAAATGTATAAACACGTTAATTTAACTCAGTTAATTTTTGATTTATGTAATATTTTCATGTTTTATGACTTATTGGTAATCTTGTTACATATTTTTGAATTGATGAAAGAATTTGCAGACGGTCCCTCCGACGATTGAACTGTCCCGTCATACCTCGCGTGGCCAACGGCTCTCTGGCGAGCGTTCGCTCATTGAATCGCTTTGGTCCCTGTTCACTTCGATTCACTGAAATTAGTCGGAGTAAACCAGGTCGGACTGGCGCCTGAAGCACCTGGGAGTCGCCACACACTTACTTGGCATTCTGGTTTGGTTTACTGCGGCGCTGGGGATTACTTTCCTTGACTCGCTGCCTAGGTTTGGTCGGGGAGGCAGGGGAGAAGTACGAAGCTGGTCCCGAGTGATGATGGAGCTGGAGTCGGCCAGTAATAGAGGCGAACTGGGAGCTGTGGGGGACTCACTACAACCACAGACACCCAGTAGACATGAAAAAAGCCTGGGACTGCTTACGACCAAGTTTGTGACTTTATTACAGGAGGCAAAGGACGGAGTGTTGGATCTGAAAGCGGTGAGCATGCAGCTCGAAGCCTTTTGTTGTTAGCTAGCACATGTCATTTCGAGGCTGCCTGCACGGGTTATATACACTTTCGCTAGCTTCCTTGTTAGCTTAGCCTTGCCTGTGTGACAGATACTCTTGAATGGCTGATACATGTTTTGATTCTGTAAATTTACCATCTCGGTTACTTTAAGCATTCTGCCTTTATGTTGTAGCATTTTGTGTCCTGAGAAGTTAGCAAATAAGGTTAAAACAAAAAAAACCAACAATCTTCGTTTGAGGAACATTGGTCAACTTTTCAGACTCTGCCCCCTGCAGATTCAAAGTTTAAAAAGTGGGTCATCTTTTGTACTTCTGATGCGAACTAACGCCACTAAATCTTCAAACTTGAAATTTTTTTCTTCTTGAAAACTTAACGTCACTTATGGACATCAGTTCCGCAGCTACTGTGGAGATAACGATGCAGAGGCATCTAAAATTGCATTAGCATTTCGGTATAAAACAGGCTGACCTGGCTTGTTTGTTTCAATATCAACATGTTACCTAACTGAGATATATCAAGAACTACCACTTTATTTCCTCCAACAGCAGCCGTTTACTCTGAAAACGTTTAAAAATAGTTTCGACTAAAGTATACTTATAGAGAGCTAAATCATTTTATGCTTGATTATTAGAAAACTTAATATGTATATTTTGTATTTTAAACTAGTTTATGAAAATCATATATATTTTTTAAAGAATAAAATCATTTTAAGCATTTAAGTTATTATTGAGTAAACCACATAAAGTCAGATTTGCACTCTTGTGTAAATCTATAAATGATAGATTGTGATTCTATAAATGAGTAATATTAACTTTTAAATTCATAACTTTTCTTTTTATACTAGTCATCCGGCATGTTTGTGTCGTCTTTATAAAAGATGATATGATGTGTTCAATATGCAGTTATCGGTACCCGTCATGTCGTTATCAGCAAGCAGCTGGGCTGAGAAGGGACTTTGAGGGATTGTGGTTGCCTTACACTTGCACTAAAGTCTGTAGGCTTTATGAAACGGTCAAGTAAATGTTTGATTGTGTTTTTTTTCCTCTTGTCATTTAGGCAGCGGACACTTTGGCGGTTCGACAGAAACGACGCATCTACGATATTACTAATGTGTTGGAGGGAATTGGTTTAATTGAGAAGAAGTCTAAGAACAGCATCCAGTGGAAGTAGGTTCACACTTCTTTACTTTTAAAATTGCTCTCAAGATGGAAGGACTCAAACTTGCAATATAACAAATGTTCTGCATTTTATGGCTGATGCTGTCTCAGTACAGACTCAAATGTTGTGCAGCAGAGCATAAAGCCATGGAAAAAATGATTTAGATGATTTTTTTACTTTTTGATTGTAGAATAATCATAGTAGAATCATCACTGAAATGTACACATTAAAATGTTACTCTTGTCTCCAAAATAGGCTGTCACATTTCTGATAAGCACAGTAATATTCTGCATGTTTTATCTGTGTTCTGTTTACATATTATCTGCTGAAAAGCTCATTTGCATCAAGGATCTGTTTTGCATAAATAGGAACAACAGAAAATTTCTTCGCCAAACACTTAATGTATAATAAAATACATTTGTTTTTTGTTTCAGGGGTGTAGGTCCAGGCTGTAACACCAGAGAAATAGCAGATAAGCTGATCGATCTCAAGGCTGAGCTGGATGACCTCGCTTTCAGGGAAAACGAGCTGGACCAACAGAGAGTCTGGGTCCAGCAAAGCATCAAGAATGTCACAGACGACTCGAACAACAGTCCATATCCCTGCTTGCACACTACAGTTAGAAACAGATTTCAGATTACAGGTTGTAGTACGATGTATGTCAGACTTTCAGGTCTGTATTTTTGTAGCTTCGTGAACGGTTGCTAAAGTCTTAAATGAACCCAGAAGGCCTAACTTGTTTTTTGCAGACATCTAAACGATTTATGATATGGTCAGATTCTACCACCCTGTTTAGAAATTGAAATTGAGCCTTAACACAGTCAAACTTTGGCATATGTAAAGCATGAAGACCTTTGTGGAGCTTTCAAAGGTAGCTTTCTACTTTTGTTTTTCATTTGTGTTGTATTGCCAGTCCAAAGTCCTCATTACTCTCCATCCTTTTTCCTCAGGGGACACACTGCTGGCAATCCGGGCACCTATTGGTTCACACCTAGAAGTTCCCATACCAGAATCTGTAGGTCATGTGTGATGTACACTTGGTTAAGTCCTTTCATCCAGCCACGGTTGTGTGTCATGCATCACGTTGGGGTCATGTGTCCTTTAGAGTCTTAAAGGACAGCGGAAGTACCAGATCCATCTCAAAAGCTCAACTGGTCCCATTGAGGTTCTCCTGGTCAACAAGGACCCATCCAGTGCCTCCCCCGTTGTGTTGCCAGTTCCTCCTCCAGATGAAATCCTCCAAAGCCTCCCAACACCAGCGGCCACCCCTCAGCCTTCTGTTTCCCAGGTCCACACAGTTATCCATTTTTTCATATTTTTATTTTTGAACTTATCAGCAGTTACCTTCACTTGTTCATATCACGTTTGTGTTTGACAGAAAAATGTTGAGCTGCCATTCACCAAGTCCACTCACACGATAGAGGCCTGTCGTTGTGTAACTCCCCTTTTTTCTCCTTTAGGTTTTGAGAACAGCTGCAGCAGCTTCTGCAAAACCGGCCGCTGCTGCAGCAGCCATCCAGACAGTCTCATCTACAGGTAGGAACAAACAGAGTTATGGGCTGGGTGTTACACTTCGGCAGTGAGATCAGTTTTTAAGACCATATTAAAATGTGTATCTTGGGTTTTTTTGTTGTTGTTACACTAAAAAACTTGAAAAGCACTCAGAGATTTAGACCTCACCAAGCAGCTCATTTACCCACATATAATGAATTACATCTGTGGTATAGCACCTATATTGGCAGTATTAATGCGAGGTTTCATGACATAGTAGGTTGCTTTATGATCAGCCTCTTGGTCTTTGATCTTCGGAAGATCAAAGGTCAAAGTCCCTCCAGAATCCAAAACATCGCCAAAGATAATCATCTGTTCCTTGGCCACTGTCGTTCATAACTTTTCAAGTTACTTTGCTAAAGGACAGACAGACAAAAACACCGGCTGTCACGTATCCTCTCTTGGCAGAGGGAAGAAACAAAAACAAAAAAATTTAGTATATCTTGAGAAGCTTTAGGAGAGTGAAAAGAGAACATGACGGCTCCATCCATCAGTAACCTGCCTGCCTGCTCTGTTTTTCTGCACTGTGGAAACTTAGAAGTTAAGGTTAATTCTTTGGAATTGACCAGAAAAGCGACAATAGAAGTGGTTCATTGGAAAATTACTACCGTGTTTTTTGGACTATAAGTCGCTCCAGAGTCTAAGTTGCATCAGTTAAAAAAAATGCGTCATGAAGGAGAAAAAACATATATAAGTTGCATTTTGGGGGGTGGGGAATTTATGTTACAAAATCTGACACCAAGAACAGACATTTGTCTTGAAAGGCAAGTTATAATAATAATAGAATAGAAAACAACAGGTGTACGGTATGCTAACGTAACACATTGATGGTTATTCCGCTACATGAAGCACCAACAACGAACTGAATACGTGCCTGGTATGTTAATGTAACATATTAACAGTTATTCGGATAACTATAGAATAAAGAACATGCTTACAAGTGAACCAAAGTCCGGCCAAACTATGGAGGGGAAAAGGTGCGACTTATAGTCCATAAAATACGGTACTTTGGTTCTTTAAAAGCAGTCATCAACCTTCTAACCACACACATAGTTACATAAAAAGCGCTTTAAAGTGTATTGTTTACCTGCGCTTCCCTGGGGGAAGTTTCTGCTCTACATGTCACATGACAGCATTCATTTATTGGCGTTTCAGACGTGACCAGCACCTCACCTCTCACGCCGACGACAGACACACCAGTTACAGTCACTCAGCAGCTCCTGTCCTCCGCTTCGTTGGACGGATCCGCGTCATCTTCGGCTTCTGCGGTGTTTGAACCAGTCAAGTCAGATCCCTCCGAGCGTGAGTTTTGCATGTTGAAGCACACATTTGTTTGGTTGTGTTTGATGCACAAAAGCTGTTATAATAGTTGACAGGATGTAGTGAATCTGAAAACAGCTTGACGTGTACTGTTATGATGATAATTTAGTCTTTGCTGTGGTTTTTCTTCCAGTGTTGGACTTTCCAAAAGAACTTTCTGACATGTTTGATCCAACAAAAGGTAACCTTCCTTGACTCCAAACTGTTCCTTTACTGCTGATGTGTTTAATGCGTCCTGTTGTAGATCCAATAGAAAACATCTCTTTTCGCTGCTTTTCAACAGAGATCATAAGCGGAGACCTGTTGGACGACCTGATGTCTTCAGAAGGTGAGTTTCTTCATCACAGAATATGTGGAAAAACGCAAAGTGATGAAACAGAATCGAATCAGAACTAATTCAGAATCTCTTCTTCTGTGTTTACCCCCAGTGTTCTCGCCTCTCCTTCGTCTGTCCCCCCCACCCAGCGACCATGACTACATATACAACCTGGACGAGACAGAAGGCCTTTGCGACCTTTTCGACGTCCCCATCCTTAACCTCTGACCCCTGATATTACCACAGATTGCCCCCCCCCCACACACACACGCACACACACACACATACACACACTTCTCCATCTCCATTTCTATCTCCATCTCCATTTCTATCTCCATCTCCATCTCCATTTCTATCTCCATCTCCATTTCTATCTCCATCTCCATTTCTATCTCCATCTCCATTTCTATCTCCATCTCCATCTCCATTTCTATCTCCATCTCCATTCTCTCCAAGAATTTGCTGATCCGGTGAAAGTGAGAACAGGGGCAGGACAGCGCTGAGCCCTCCTGGACACCTCTGTGCTCAACATACAGGCGCACGAAGAGAGGCAGGCAAGAACCAATCATTTAAAACAGCTACTTTCAGGGAACCGCGGGGGAAAAAACCGATGCTAAAGTATTATATTTTTGGATTGCTATGTATTATAAATAGTTGTTTATGTATCAGCTTTCCTGCGTGCGAGCGTGTGGATATTCATCGTGTGTGTGTGAACGACATCTCCAGGAATGGGAGGAAAAAAAAAACACATTAAGAAAACCTTTTCCTATCAGGTAAAGAGTTGTGGCAGAAAATCAGCACAGCTTTTAATACCCAGCAGCTGCTCCTGCATGACTTAAGTCCGTCTATGTAATTATATATTGTCCTCATGTACATAGAGAATATATATTTTGTATTACCAACACACAAACAATTACTTTAGACGAACTGCTTTTGTAAGACATGTAGAGCCATAACTTTTGCAAATAAACAAAAGGTACCGGACCAACACTCATGAACTAGTTTGGTTTTAATCATGGCTTTAGTCCTAATTAAACGGTTGGGTGTGCCTGTGGTTCACTGTTGGCACGTGCACGCTGAGCTGTTTGATTCTAAAAAGTGGGCTGAAAACATTTTATTTACCTCTGGCCTTTTGGATCTTGCAAATTTCTATGGGCTCTGATCCATCCGTATTTAACTTGTGTGCAACAGACTTATAGAATTTTAATCCACTTCTCCAACAAGAGTCCATTTCTATGGATCATCAGTTTCAGTTATCGTGTGTATTATAGATACCGTTGTACTCTGGTCTTTGTATGTACAAAGGCATATATGTATGTGATGTATTTTTACCGATGCGCTGATTATAGCCACTTGAGGAAAAATGTTTTTGTGTATTTGGCACTAATCTTTTTTTTTATTTTTATTTTTCTGGGCAATGAAATGCTATCTCCATAAAAGTATGTGATTCAACGATAAAGGTTCTCATGTGCAGGGGGAGTCATATCGTTAATGTACGTCTGCTTTATTCATATTTTTACTGCATATTATGTTATGTGCTCTTTTCCGCTGGTTGACACGTGTGTGTATACGGCTTCTGTTGTGCATATCCCTTGCTACTGCTTGTATAGAATAGCATTTATTTTTATACCTACAGCTATATACTACCACTGATTTGGATCTGAAAGGCCTGCTTTGGCAAACCTCGATGCTTTATCCTCAAGAAAATCCTCGTGTCATCAATGCACTTTACATCACTGTGGACAGAACTGAATCAGCTGATTAGTCATCAGGCATTGCAGGGTTGTGAGTTCGCCTTCTTCAATACCGCCGCCAGGGAGGGACAGAGCGTGGGTGTGTATGTGTGTGGGCGTGTGTGGGTGTGTGTGTGTGTGGGATGCAGTGCAACTGTTTTTAACAGGCTCACCATTAATCTGTTAATGCATCAGACAATAGAAAATAAACACTTTGGTATCATCTGGTTAAAGACTGCGCTGGTTTTGTTAGAATGGATGTGTTGTCTGTGCACCTTCCCTGCTGCAGACTGGCCAGGTGTGTGTGTGTGTGTGTGTGTGTGAACAGTAAACGAAACAACTCGTCACTGCAAGACAACTCTTCAGAGGGGCTGAGCACCTCCCTTTTCACTCCCACAACGGCATAAAGGGCTTAATGTGAATGTAATAGTTAATTTCTAGTGCAAATCTTGGAAGATGGTGGTTGTTAGTACAAGCAAAGAACCATTTTTATATATATTTTCACACTGTTGAAATATATACTAGTGAACATAAGATGATAGTTTCAAAGGTGTTATTGGTATTGAGGAAGATGGAAACAGCATCAGTATTTGTGCTTAAACACCAGAGTTTCACACAAAGAAATTCTTCTTTTTTTGATGGCGATTTTAAATGCGACAGGAGTTGAACATCTGTTCTTGGCTCATCAAACCTGTTGTGCTCCCAGCTGCCGTAGTGTTGAACGATGTGTCAGCAGTAGCAGGTTTTATACAGTTTGAACATGTTATAAAACTGAAGATACAGCAGGGGGCGGCTGCAGCCAGTCGCACTTTGAATCAGTTCATCTTTTTGCTTCTTGGAAATGTGAAAGCAAAGTAGGCATGGCTTAGCATAAAGTAGAATTAGTCCGACTTTCAAAATAAAAGCTGCAGCACACGTCGAACACTACAAATTGGGAGTCTTATGAAAGCACTCTAATGAAAGCATCAATATAAAATACTAATTAAAATCATGGAATTCAAAGAAAGAATAGTATTTTGTTTGTCGGTAACATATTTGCGTCTAATACTTCTAACTGTAACGGGAAATGTTTTATTTTGGAGGCTTTTGTCGGAAGCTAGTTCTCTAAATGTTGGTTTTTATTAAGCCGAAATAACGATTCTTACCAACCCGGAACTTTTTGGCTAACAAATCTCTTCTGAGAACTTTAATCACAGGGAGTTTTCTCCCCCAGAATTTGAGAACTCTAAATGTGTACTTTTTCAGTAAAGTAACTTCGGCCCGAGTTATTGCTTTGCGGGGGGAGGAGGACTAGTTCAAATGTTCGTGGCTCCGACGGCGGTGGTTCCTGCAGGACAGTAGCCTCAACTTGTCTTCTAAAAGCAGGTAGGACCCAGCCGAGAGGGGGGAAACTGCTCCAACTCTCACAACTTCTCTCACAGCCTCACCATGCGGGCTTCATTAGAAAATGCTGCAAGTGTTGCCCGTCTTATGGAGGTACATATGGATCTAGGTGTTTTCACCTTCGTGGTTCTGCGTAAACTGACAGCATCGGAAATAATTAGCACAAAATTGTTGTTTAATATGTCCTAAACAGCTAAAAAAAAGGCCAGAATCAGCCACCTCACTTAGAGCCCGCACCAAGTCATTGTGCACACGCTCCGTAGTGTGTGTGTGCGCGTGTGCGTGGTACCATGTCAGGTTAGGAATTTCAGGCAGCTGAGAGCTCTTCCCCCTACACTCACTCACACACACTCTTTTTCTCTCTCTCTCTCACTCACACTCACACACACACACATACACTAACACACACACACACACACACACACTCTGCAATGGGGGTCTGCCAGTCCAGGGGGTCTGAGACACACACAGTCTGCAGCCTAACAAAGGGCTGGGCGTGCTGCTGGTTTGGAGCCTAATGAAGCAAAGTGCTCATGGAGGCACCAGAGGTCTGAATCAGTCCCGGCCCGTCAGGCTGGAACCTTTCACAGTCGCTGTGGTCCAGTGAAAGACTGGTTCCGATTGTGCAGCGCCAAGCAAACGAGTGCGCGCAGCCCGAACCTGAACTTTGTGTCACACACGTGTCATTTTGGGGGTTGAGCTCTTGTCCGAGCGTCTGTCAGGATGTCCTGTTGAAGGCAGAAGAAAAGGAAGCATTTCGAAAAGGTGTGGAACATTTCAACGTTTCATTTCTGATTTTTTTTGTTTTTTACTTCTTTCCCCACAGCTAAACTTGGCACTGAATAAAGTGAGGAGTTTCACAATTGCACGTCCCACCGTGCGTGGGTCAGCGCGCGTGCTGCAGACGGGCTCCGTCTTGTTGTAATGTAAAGGGAAGAATGTGTGTGTGTGTGTGTGTGTGTGTGTGCGTCCCAGGGCCTCGGAGCGTGTGCGGGCAGGTCACGGGGGCCTCGACACGGAGCCAGACTGCTGGGAACCGCCGACCTCAAAGGTTTTATCAGCGCGTTTCACATTAAAACGCCCAAAGATGCCGAAGAGGAAGCAGAGTCTAATAAAACCCGCAGATATTTATTTAGCTGTCAGCGTTTTACAATCGCGTGACGTTAATGAAATATTCATGTTGCTGCTGAGAGGGACATCTGGAGCCCCCCACTTCACCTGCTGTCGCCCCGGCCCCGATGGAAATGGGTTCATCAATACTAATGAATGAATGAATGATGATGTGGTCGCCTTCAACCAGCACAGCAGATGAACTGTTGAGCAGATCTCTCTTTCCTACCTTCTGTGGAACAGAACAGCTGATTCGGGCTGCAGATTCTTGTTTAATTACGTAAATTAACCGCATCAGCTTTCCTGTCTGATCCCAAAATGAGCCAGAACCTGTTTCCCTTCCCCCCTTTTTTTGCGCGTTACAGCTGTTCCTCGTCAGGAAAGCTGCTTCAGGTGAAGCGACGGTTGGAGCTGATGGTTGTCGAGACTGACGCCGGATGGCGTCGGGACGGGGCGTTCACCGCGAGCGCCCCCCCCCCCCTCTGTCTTCATCATGGGGGGCTGTTACGTGGCTCCAGCGTTTCTGCGTCGTCCTGAGCCCGCAGATGGACGGAAGAATGCAACTGCAGTTGGTGTCTGCAGGCTGCGAGGGAGCAGCAGTGGGACTGGG
>BJFM01002619.1:72040-99315 GCA_016586285.1 Arothron firmamentum
TTTTAACAAAATCTGAGACCAAGAACAGATGTTTCATCTTGAAAGGCAAGTTATAATAATAATAGAATAGAAAACAGCAGGTGTACGGTATGCTAACGAAGCACATTGATGGTTATTCCGCTACATGAAACACCGACAACAAACTGAATACGTGTCTGGTAAGTTAATGTGACATATTAACAGTTATTCAGATAACTACAGAATAAAGAACATGCTTACAAGTGAACCAAACGCTCGATCTCACTTCAAATCACTAAAATCCACTGAATTCTTCATCCTCGGTGTCTGAACGGCTCCGCCAACGGCAGCGTTAGACGAAGAGCCGCTGCCTCTTTTTCCTGGTTTCTGCTGCTCATTTCCCTACTTGCAGCTTGTGGTCTGGAGAATATGAGTTTCTTTTTTGGGGGCATTTTTTGTTCAGTCTTTCTCAGATGTCTGTACAAGTTACCGGTAATAAAGCAGAGAGTATATAACGAACATGTGAAATTAGCGTGTATATTTTAATAAATTCACATTGTAAGTCGCACCTGAGTCGCACCCCGGCCAAAGAATGGGGGGAAAAAAACTTAGAATCTGGAAAATACGGTACTAATAATAATTAATAAAAGAGCATTTTACTGACCTGAGCAATAGAGCGAAGAGATTCTGGACTTATGGAGGTTCTGCTCAGATCCAGAGCGACAAGGGTGAGTTTCTGCTCCGTCAGCAGCCTCCGCAGGTTCCTCAGCGACAGCAGCGCCGACGAGTCCTCCACGGCTCCCACCGGGCAGCCCCGGTACGGGTCGAACTCAAAGGCGATGTGGCAGCCGGCCAAGGAGAGGCGGCGGAGGCGCGGCGTGCAGCCCGTGAGCCGGTTGAACGTGAGGTCAGAGAGGTAGCGAAGGTCAGACAGATCCAACTCCTCCAAACCGCCCAGAGCCGAGCTGACCTGCAGGAGAGGTCCGAGGTGAGAATGACAACCAGGCACCGCCTCAGGACGCTCCCCTGGCAAACAATTCAGCGCCAGCGTTCAGCTCTTACACAGGGACACGTAAAATCTGCTGAGAGGAGATGTTTGATCTTATATATTCTGTTTTCTAATCAACAGAAATGAACATTTAGAAGAAAACACCATCAGATGTCCCAGCAGTCGCTGTGTTGTCGGTGTACGTATGAAGCCAGACAGCTCAGTTGATTGTAAACCCGAGGCTTCTGTTTCACAGAACTCAATATTTGAGCACCTGTGAATTTATGTGGCAGCTTCAGGGTTTTGCTTCGGGGCTCCGGCAGCCAAAACTGCTGGGACACATGTTTACTGAGCACTTGTGCTGCTCAACACCTGGAGACCAGGCCCAGATGCACAAGTCCAGACTGCGGTAACTAGAAACAACAGAGAAAAGCCAGGCAGGCGACACTTTTCCACACACACACACACACACACACGCTGACAAAACCAGAGTTGCAATATTTCTGCCTGCCTGGTGGGGGCAGCAGAGGGAGACCCTCTCTCCTCTACAGAGGCTCCATTGGGTCCTGGTTGTGGAGGATGCCTGACCCATCCAGGCTGGACCGCTCTGTGACAGTTTGAAAAGGGCCTGTTCTCATTGACATGTTTATGTTTGAGTGTTCTGTGCGTACTGACGGGTTTCTCTTGTTAAACAGCACAACTCTAAGAACACTCAGCAACATGCGACAAAGGTGCCTCTTCTGAGAAGCCTCGTGCTGCTAACTTTCTCCAGCAACAGGAACAAAAGGCAGCTGAAATTAGACGGTTAAAAAAGAGCTGAATTGAGGCAGAGCAGCTCGGGGAGACTGCAGCGTCGGCACAGATCTCGTGTGTTGTTGGCTTCTGTTTGCAGTTAAACGTCTAGGAAATTTCCATGAACGTCAGACGAGCTGGAGGAAAGTGATCCAGGCCGTGACTTTATTCTGAGCTCTGGGGTCAAGCTCCGCTCCTGATTGCGTCGGATGTTTTATGAATAAACTCCTTCAACTCCGTTACATAAATCCGTATAATATCAATTCTTCCGCCTCATCCAGCAACAAATCCATTCCTAAAGCAGTCTGCACTGTTGCGTGGGAGGAACAAATACCTGCTGTCTGTGCTCCTCCCTGGAGAGGAAAGCTCCAGACATGAAGAGGCTGTCCAGACCCCTGAGGTCCAGCCGACGGAGGGAGGTGAGGCGCGGGAGGAGGGCCAGCAGAGACGCCTCCGTGACGCTGCTTCCAGGCAGGGCCAGGCTCTCCAACTTGGAGCCCAGGCACAGACCCACCTGAGACAACACGGACCAGGGTGGATATACAGTAAATACACACAGACTGAAGGGGAAATTGTAAAAGTTTAAAGATTAAAATGAGAATGAGGAAGTGAGGTGAGCGGTTGGTCAAGGCAGACACTGTGAATGGGATGTGGTGGCACGAGCACAACACAGTTCCACTATTAAACTATTACTTTCGCTAAATCTGCTCCAGACTTAGTTCTCCTTCCAGTTCCGGGATTCTATTACTTCATGGCGGCACAAAAACTATGGAAGGAAAAGCGTTCCACCATAAATGCATAAAAATCGGTGCAATAATACGTAATTAGAGTCAATAAGCTCCACAGCTGTCCTGACCTTTGGACCATGACGTGAGAAATTAGGACTCTTAGTCAGTGTCACGGGACCAGCAAAGAACTAGGATGACAGCTTAAAAATATCTTTCGTCACATGATTCCAAAACAAACTTTTATTGTGCTTGTGTTTAATTCAATTAAACAAATAGCAAATAAGGTCAACACCCAGGCTAATGATCTGGTTATCGTCAAACAAAGAAGCTAAAATAACTGCTCATAGTAAGACAACCAAGATAAATGGGACAGAGGCGATAAATGGACTGCTTATAAGTCAGACTTGTCACATAAAATGAATGTTAAATAGCATCTTTTTCCGCTTCCAGCTCTTTCACTTCCATGCTTCTCATTTGGCCTGTCTGTTCCTGACCTGCGTTTGCACGTTACACCAACATACATCCATATTCACCTCTGCAATAACACCTCCCACTGCACATCTACACGGGTGAGGCTGTGTGTGTAAATGCTGTTTTGTTTTTGTTTGTTTATAATTATTTATACTGTTATTTTTTGCTTATTTCTGTATTATTTAATGTTTCTTTTAAAATTGTTGTTGAGCTACTGCAGCAGTTACATTTCCCCACTGTGGGACCAATAAAGATCTTATCTCATCTCATCTTATCTCATCTGAACCCATGTAGGAAGTGTTTTGAGATTGTGAGAGTGTGCTGGACCTCCTGAAGCAGCAGTCTGGACATGCTGAAGCCATCGAGCTGGCTGATGCTTAATCTGCAGAATGACCTTCTGCCAAGACCCCTGATCAGCTCCAAGGATGAGGCTGAAGCCGGGAAGCAGAACCGCACGCTCCTCTGCAGGGAGGACAGCAGACACAGCAAACACTGGCTTTTCAAATAATAAATAATCATTACATTTTTAGACTTGATCATCCATGTTTTAGAATGTGCAGTGTGTTTTCCCTTTTTTAGTGAATTACCTGAAACTGAAGATCCTGACTCGCATTGTACCATTTGTGGCAAACCATTGAAGCTTCCTTCCTATCTGAGGTACGAAGAAAACTCAGGATATAAACTATAACCTATATAAAGAGAGAATAATACAGCATTTTAATGGCCAACCCATCTGGCTTTATTTGAGGTTAACCCGCTATACAAGGCTGGATGTGCTGTCGAGAAGCGAGTTTTACGGTGGTGGTGGAGGGCTGTTTGTTTGTTTGTTTGTATTTAATGAATAGAAATGGGGTGTTGTCTCACCTCCAGTGGCAGCTCAGGGGCTTCCAGGGTGTCTTCTCCATCGCAGTCCTCCATCTCAGCTTCTGTCTTCGTCTCATGAAGGACTCCGGCAGTCACAGGTGACTCGAGGCGATAACATTAGCTACACGCACTAAATCAAAGTCAAGCTAGCTTTTTCACCGCTTGCTAATCGATACCGTTGCTCAATTTTAGATAAAAGCAAGTAAAAGAAGACGCTCCCTGTCGTGTCCTCATCGCTCCCTGTCGTAATAAGCGACCTTACCTCTGACAGGTTGTGGATTTTTGCTACAGTAAGATAAGAAACATACGTACGCGAGTCTCATGTCAGGAGCAAAGCACTATGGGAAACGTAGTTTTGTGTGCGTCTCTTTTCCGGAAGTTCTAGTACGTCAGCACTGTCGACCCACTGTTTATTTTATTGTTTTATTTTATTTTGTATTTTCTCGAATGACATCATTCCTTTATAATACGTAGCCAATTCGGGGTCAACAGGTTTGTTCATTTGAAAAAAATAGAATCAATAATTTATAAACGAAAATTTGAAACTGATGAATGGTAATAAATATATTTTTGATGTTTTTAATTTACACTAAGTGTTATTCAATTTTTGGGGGAAATTAAAAATATTTAAAACAGATTCTACTCTGCTATCATTTTACACTCCTCTATGTAGTAATAGTGTAGTTTGAACATGTATTGACAGAAAGTCAAATGTATCGTTATTTGATTTTTTCTTAACTTCTGCCCAGAAGCTTATGTAGCAGCCATCCTCTGTCTGTCTGTCTGTTACCAAAACAGCTCAAGAAGTTATCAACAGAGTTGGATGAATTTCTCAGGAAATGTTGATAATGGGCCAAAGAACAGATCATTAAATTTTGGTGGCATTAGACAATAGACAATAGACAATAAAAATAAATATGTTATGTTCTGTGTTCTTATTTTGTTTTGTGTTTCCTCTTTCACAAGGGAGTGGGATAATCAGTGTGTCCAGTCTTCCTCTCTGTTTTCTGTCTCTCTCTGTCTCTGATCCAGCACGGATCCTGTCCTCTGTCAAATCCAGTGTCCACTGGCAGCACCTGCCAATGTTGTTACTCTTTTGTAATAACCTGCCATGCTGTATTATCCTGTGGTTGGCTGGTCCTGCTCAGGGTTTCTCCCTGTTAAAAGGGTATTTTTCCTTGCCACTGTGCTAACCGTGGGTTCAGGCTCTGGGTTTCTGCCTCTGTAAAGCACCTAGAGACAATTCTGTATGTAAAAGGCGCAATACAAATATAATTGACTTGACTTCCTATTATTCCCCTTTGTGGAGTTGTTATCCATATATAGAAGTGGTAATTAAAGACAGAACATAAAAATCCAAGACAGCATTTATTATTTATTAACAAGAAAGACAGTGAGAAAGTCTCTAAACATTCAATATCTATGAAAAACACACACACACACACACACACAC
Source organism: Arothron firmamentum (assembly GCA_016586285.1). Classification (NCBI taxonomy): domain Eukaryota; kingdom Metazoa; phylum Chordata; class Actinopteri; order Tetraodontiformes; family Tetraodontidae; genus Arothron; species Arothron firmamentum. The sequence goes on from BJFM01002619.1 coordinate 77,295, forward strand.
ACACACACACACACACACACACACACACACACACACACACACACACACACACACACACACACACACACACACACACACGCACACACACACACACGCACACACACACACACAAACCAAAAATTTATTGAGATAATCTGGCAGTATAGTTAGCTGGGTTAATGACCGTATAAACTATCAATATTCAAACATCTATTTCATCCAGATAGATCTATATACAAAGTACAGACAGTACAGACAGTACATATTGTTAAAAAAAAAAAAAAATTATTAAAATTGACAATGTGATAAAAGCTTACCATTTTTAAACATAGGATGTGAAGTTAAATTGAAAAATCTACACAAAAAAAGTAGAGTCAATTTCAAATGATGGTTAATATACAAAGTTAATATGCAAAGTTTTTCAAACATCTAGTAAAATTATTTTTGTAAGCTAATTACATCAGCAAGACGGTTTAAAAAAAAAAATAGATACATAAGGCAAAATGTACATCCAAGCGTAAATGGCAGACAACAACAGCAAAAACATTTTCTCTCATCATTGTCTACAGTGAAGTCAGTCAGTCAGTCAGTGTAGACAACAACGACAACAACCACAGAGCTAATACAGCATAAGGCAAGTTAGATTTCACACTATTATTCTAGATTTTTCATCCATAGTCTTGTTAATTCTTCTCAAAGGTAACAGGTCAGATCTGTTTCAAATTAAACCTCCTTAAATTTGTAAACTGCAACCGTTTGGTGTTTGTCACCGTGAAGCAGAAAGAGGCGCCAGGGTGTCGTGGTTGTGGCAGCCAGAAGCTGAGCGAAAAGAGGCTGAGCTGGCGAACATGGGCGACGGTGTGTCAGCATCACTGTCTGGTCCGCAGCTGGAGATGGGAGACGGAGGAGGGAGAGAAAAGGAGACGGAGGGCTGCGAGGGAGCAAAATGGCTGGAGTGACGTGTCTGCATTTTCTTGTTTAAGGTCTGGCTTCTTCAGGTTCTTTACCTGTGACGAGATGCTGAGCTTGTTGGTCTTCTCTTTGACCTTCGCCAGGGCTCCTTTCAGCCCAGAGGACTTCTCTGTCACCTCCAGGGCTGCTCTCAGCAGCCGGGGAGTCTCTGGCCTACCGGCAGCGGCTGGGGCCTGAGGGTGGTCCTTACTCTCCTCTTTGGGCTCAGGTTTCTTTCCTTTATTCAGCATCCTCCTGTGATTCGGATCAGAACTTTTGATCACATGACGAAAGACACACACACACACACACACACACAGCGGCAACCATCTGGACATCTATCTATCGGATCGATAACACGGGCTGATCATGCGTTTAACCTGGCCTTCTTGCGGAGGAGCTTCTTGGAATCGGGGTAGTGCACCAGGATCTCATTCAGGTCTTTTTTGTCCAGGATGAAGAGATTTGCAAACCCGTGAGCAATTACATTTGCCGTGCGCCTGTTGCCCCCACCCACTGCCAGCAAACTGCCAATCACAGACATTTGGGTTGTGAGTTAGCCAGGATTAGAATCCCCACCATGCTTTCAATGTGAAAACATGCCATTTTGTTTCCCACCACCACCGTCCTCCACCTTTAGAAATGTCTTCACCTGATCTCTCCAAAGACCGATCCTGCTCTGAGAGTGACGAACACCGTCTTTCCATCGGGCCCTCCGACCACCTGCACCTCCCCGGCTTTTATGATATACATCTCCCGGCCAACTTCACCCTGACGGGAACAGGACGATGCGTGCGGTAAGCGGTGTGTTTACACAGGCTGGAGTGTGTTGCACGTGTGCGTACCTTCCTGCAGACGTAATCCCCCGGCAGGTAAACGACAGAGCGCAAACTTTTCAGCATGTCAAAGATCATCTGTCTCTCACAACCCTTTTGACAAAAAAGAACAAAGGCCAGAAGATGAGAAAATCGGATGACTGAAATTTGAGTACATTGCGATAATACCGACCTCATACCTGAAAAAGCGGAACTTTGCTGACGATGGAGTAGTTGACATCTATAGCGATGTCCAGACGCATTTTATCGGGCAACTGCGTCAGCAGCCCCTGCTCATCTGTAGGGCAGGGGTCAGCATCTCGTGATCACGTGCACTTGTAAGAACATTCTCACATTATGCAACGTTCAGCTTACCCAGCATGCCTTGTGATTGCCAGGTGTAGTTGTACCAGGTTTTGACTCGATTCTGGACATCTTTGGGGATGCGATAGGAGGACATGTATTTAATGGTGTTGTCCATGCAGGTGCGGTAGTAGGTCTGACCTGCTGTGGCCGCGCCGACCACGTCGCGCATCTGGGAGGCAGGAGAACGGTTGATTTGCACGCTCAAATAAGGAAAAAACAAAACAAAACAGAAAAAAAGCTTTTTGCACACCTGTCCCATCATGATGGAGAAGGCAAAAACTCCAACAAAGTAGTTGATGAGTTGAAAGACAATTTCGAACAGGGTGGTCGGGTCCGGCAGCCCACCGATGGTGATCAGGCTCTTCACAGCAAAATAGTAACAGCGGATGTAACTGGAGAGAGGAGGAATCAAAAACAGCCCAATGTCATTGCCTCAAACACATGTGTGTTTGCTGCGTGTGTGTTAATCCCGCTAACCTGTTGCCTTCGCCGTTGTAAACCCACTTGGTTGATCCGAGGCCGTTAAAAGCAGAGCCCCAGTAGTATAAACAGGCGTTGCAATGGAGGCAGTAGAGAAGGTAGGTGGTGGTACGGATCACCCTGCGGGCCGGACAGCTCGTCAGCAAGAAACACACAAGAAATGGAAAGAAGCTGCTCGCGGTTGGCTGGTGCTGCAGCAGACCTGTAGATGTATGCTTTGGTCAAGATGGCTTCGAGGCGTTCGTTGAACTCAAAGAAGGAGTTGATCTGTGGGGGAATGAAAGAGCAAAAAACCAGATGAACGACTGTGGTGGCAGCTCTCGAAGGTTGTGCAAGTTGGAGGTAAATGCAACCTTCAGCAGCCTGGGCAAGCGGAGCAGAGGATTGATGCCCGTTTTAAAATAGAAGAGCTCCAGAGGAACGAGGCTGGCAACATCGAACTGGACGACACAAGAGGATGCAACATGACCACAGCGCCAGCACAAAACACCCCCCAAACCTAGAAGTGCGCGCAGTTACTCACTTTAAAGCGTGTTGTTTGCATGTAATTCTTTCTCATTTCTTTTTTATCACACTGGAATATGAACAAAAGAAGGCAGGTCATAAATATTTTTCATTCTTTCCAACTTTTTATTCAACTACGCTTACCTGAGCTAGCATTTGACACATTTTTTCAGCATATATCAATTTTATTGTTGATTTTATCAACAAATTTGCTCTTACATGAACGACTGTTATGGCTCTTACCACGATGTCCCCTCCGCAGACAAACTGCAGCCGAGGCTGGAAGACGGTGATGTCCATGATGTAAATGAAGTCGCACAGGTAGTCGGTCAGCAGCCAGTAGTAAATATTCTCTGGAGTCTGGTAGGGAAAGGCCCAGCGGACTGGGATGAACCACACGTTCCAGTTCCAGGCCAGGCACACCAGCATCATCCACAGCACGTACATCAGGTCTGGTAAAAGAAGAAAAGACGCGAGGGCGGGGAGGTCAAGGCAGGGGAAGAAAGGAGAGACGGAAATCATGCAGCATTCACACAAGTGAGGACCAGTAGGTCAGCATCCACCTGTCATATGTAAAAGGGAAAGGACACATCATTGAGACCATATTCCAGTGGGTTTTCTGTTGTTTATCTCCAAACAAAAGCTTCAGATTCTTTTATTTTTACATTTGTCCAAATGTAGCATGTAAAATGAAGACAACTCAGACAAATCTTTAAGAATGTGTTTTTCATCTGTGAGTGATTTCAGAGAATTCAACACTATAGTTCAGTAGTATAGGCTTTATATATATATATATGCATTGTGCAGGGCTCTCACTGGTAAAAGGGTCGATGCTGGCAGGAAAGCGGTAGTTCAAACAGCCCCGAAACCACCGAAGCGCTTTCACCTTTCGGCTGCTAGGCTGCCCCTCTTCTGTCACATCCTCTGTTCCTCCGTCTCCTCCTGGTTGTGCATTCTCAGTTCTGCGCTCAGGAGCTGAACCCCGAGGAGGAGCTGAAGGGAGGCGATGGAAAACATGAGAAAACACGAACTGAGGGACCATTTATGTATTTAACTTATATCTAATGAATGAGAATTATGAAGTTTTACATTTAAAATAACTCAAAAAATGCCATGAAGCACAAAGAATGTGGCTCACACCCTGTCAATGTGTGTTAAACTCCTTACAATAAAACATTCCATGATAAATTATTTGCATGCCAGAGAAACAACACAAATAAGCAACATTTTTGACACAAGGTCAACCTGATCTTCTGATTAAAAGGGGGGATAAATAAAGGAATCTGTTCCTACCACTACTGGGAGGAAGGTGGGAAACCTTTTGAGAAGGCACTACGGCTACAGCGCTTCTCACCTGTGTCTGACAGGCGCAGCAGATTTTAGTTTACATACAGCAGTTCAGTGTGTGTGGGGGATAAATTAGCAGAGATTTTCTGGACACTTTTAACCTGGAAATAAAGAATACTAATAACACACCAACATACTCTCCCAAGTACTTCACAAGACTGAAACAAGACAGCTCCGTGTCCACAGCATGGACAAAGACACTCACACGGGACGATGCTGTCTTCATCTGAGCTGTCAGGGTCAATTAGCTTCTCTTTTGCCTTCTCGGTTCTCTCTTTAAACATCCGGACCAGCTCTTGAAGGCGTTCGTTAATCACAGCACTGGTCTGACTGGCTGAAGAAGCTGGACGATCCTTAAGCCTAAAAGGTCCAAACAAAAACGAGGCAGATTGTTGCTAGTGTCTTCAGTGTGCACACGTTTGTAGATGTGTGTGTGTTTGAGCAGCGCTCACATGTCATCGTTGCTGTGGAGGCTGGACTGGCTGGCCCAGGCTCGGATGGGGGCGGTTACCTCATAATCATCGTCTTCGCTTGGGGAGTGCAACCTCCTACTGTTGATGTGGACAAAGGAACATCTTTGATCCTTTACTTTGACTAAAAAACACTTTAATTACACTTTGGCTAACAAATGCTAAATGTAAAATTATCTCTTGTGCCAAAGTTGAAGAAATATGATGACAAATGTTGAATGTGTACCTATAAATGTAAGAAATCAAAGCTACTGAAGCCTGAAAAAGAAGTTTTATGGGGAGAACGGGTGAAAGGCGGTCAGTTGAGATGGTTTGATGGACAGACTGGGCAGCACGATGTGTTGATAAAGAGGTGGACACTAAATGAGAGCCAAAAAAGTCTGGTACTTATGGTTAGAGATCTTACATCTTTGTCCAGATCGTCCTCTGTTTTCTTCCCCTACTAATGTGAAAGTCACGTTGGGTGAAGTGTTTAAGAGAGATAAGAAGGTGTGTGTAAGACAAACCATAACAGTGTTAGTCCGGGTGAAGATATGCGACACAGGGAGGATTCAACTGCGATGCATCTGTTTATTGACTTTCACTAGGTCATGACAACATCCATACAGCAGCCGTGCAAAAAGCCGTGCACAAGTGCAGCACAGTGACACAGGACAGAACAGAACACTGGGACACAACAGGTTTAGCTCACATTGGCTCCTTTAACAAACTATCTGTGTTCTGCAGAAACAGTGTGTGTGTGTGTGTGTGTGTGTGTGTGTGTGTGTGTGTGTGTGTGTGTGTGTGTGTGTGTGTTGGTAGCAACAACTAGAAATATTCAGTAATAGGATCCGTGTTGCCTGCAGGACACACGACTCTAAACACAAATGTATTGAAGAGCAGACAGAAGAGGGCAGCAGATCACTTCAAACAGCATAAAACAGAAGAATATGAAGCTTTTCATTCCAAAATGACGTATTCTTTGATTTTTTTTTTCAAACCAGAAATGATTTACCCTTATCCCATCAATGTGATTATAATAACTTAAAAAATGTGTCTGAATGTGAAATATTGTAGCCATAATACGAATAAATAGAAAACCATCTGTTTAAATTAGTGCAATTTTGGATGAAAATGCTCCACTTGCCAGCAGAGAAGCTTGAAGTATCGTCTGTGTTTCTTTGTGTAAAACGCTGCCATAGTTGGACAATAAGCCATGCGTGTGTCACGGGAGATATTTATTTGCTCTTGACAAAACTTTCATGTGGCTGGTGCAGTGTCCTTACTCTTTGTCTGCTTTGCTGGAATTAAAAGCAGGTGGAGAAAAACATTACAATATAATTTTAGAACACAGTCAAATTTAACATCTGCTTTCATCAAAACAAAAAGCTTTCATGCCGTCAGCATTGGCAATTCAGTGTTATGTATAAATTTTCTAGTGTACAACAAAACAGGAGGAAATTGGGGAAAATGGCATATATCCATATTAATGTAACTATTGGATTCTAACTTTGTTAATGTTCTACTAGCAGTTTACATAATCTACCAGTAGTGTCATTCCTACCTTTGACGACTTCCAGAGGGGTTCACAGGTACAGTCAGGGTGGTAAGTTTGGGGTCCTGAGGCGTAAGAATAGTGGGGATGCTGCTGGTTCCCGGCCCTCGGCCTCTCTCATGCTCTGAGTCAACATCTTCAACATTGACAGAGGGATGGAGGCTGAGGCTCGAGCTCTCTGAAGTGGAAACGCACAGATTGTTGATTAATGAAGGGCCTCTTTAACACTGCGACTGTGGCAAACCGGGCAGTGTTGCCTCAGGTCAAAGCACTTGGTGGTTACAAGCAGAAGCAGGGAAGGGAGGTATGAAAGACGATTTATTGAGACCTACATGAAGCGGATCCTCCCATAAACTGTTCTTTACTCAGGAGATTATGTCTGAGTACATGTACAGCAGAGGTGGGCAAACTGAGGCCCAGGGGCCACATGTGGTCCGATGACTTATTTAATCCGGCCTGCAGAGCTTTCACAATAATTTCGCCAAAAGCCAAATTAAGAGGCTTGTCAGCTTGATTGGTTAAAAAAAGGTTCAGACCCCAACTTCACCTAGCATGCTACCATGTCCTCTCAAGAAGGTGGGGCCAAACATCATTTCAAGCTTCATCATCCACCCATTTACAGGCTCTTCAAAATATTTTCTCTGTCAATAGTACATCAAGCATGATTTTTAGTTAATCTCAGAGCCTTATTTGGGGGGGGTTTAGTTTCCCACACCACCTGGCCGGCCCCTTCATCAAGATCTCAAACCCAATGTGGCCCTTCAGGCAAAATAATTGCCCACCCCTGATGTACGATATGCCTATTTTTCTTACTTCTTAAATGTAGTGTGGTGATTATTGACAAAAATATAAACCAATCACACCACAACACACAACTATCTGCTAATGAACACCCAGTGGTTCACCTGCAGGTCTTACTGCTGAAATATCTGGGCCATCTTCGATGAAGAAAGCTGGGTTAGAGATGCCAGACAGCTGGCGGGACAGCGAGCCGAGCCGCTTGGACGGGGGACTGACGATCGGTGGGAGACGCGGATAGGACGGCACGTTGGGCAACTCAAGGATGCTACCGTTGAGGGAGGAGGGAGAGGGGGAGCGCGACCGGAGGTGGGGGTGTTGAGGAGGAGGGAGAGGGGAATGGCAAATAAACCAAGTCAGTTCAACATCTTGCTGAGTGTGGTCGTGCTCGTGTTCTTGCTGTTGTTGTTGTTGTTGTTTTTTAGGCATCTTGTGGCATAAGGCTGTTGAGACGTTTCTGGACGTTGAGGAGGTACTGCTGCGTCCGGCTGGGAACCTGGGAGAACTTCTGTGGGATGTTTGAACAACTCTGGTAGAGAGAGGACAGACTGGGCCCGACTGAACCCTCAGAACTTTTGGGTAACAACTCAGTCAAGGTCTGGCCGATGTTTCTGGGGACTTGCGTGAGTCTGATCTGGGAAAACTCTTGGCGCAGTTCTGGAGGGAGGGAGGGTAAGTACTTGGTAACGTCAGAGATCTGGGTAGGTAGCTTAGGCATGGGGGGTAGTTTGGGGCGGGAAATGCCGTTCTCTTTAAAGAATGCGTTGATGTTGCCAAGGCACTCAGAGGTATGAGGAATGCGCATCAGGCAGCTCTTAAAGGCATCACAGCTGACTGGAGCTATAGGAGAGACAGGTGGATATGCAGATTTATAGTCAGGTGGGAGAGAAGAGCACATGCGAAATAGGAAATGGCTTTGGCAGTCTATCAGCCGCAACGCAAGATTCCTTCTCTTTAGATACAAAATCTAAAAACAAAATAGTGAAGTGTTTTAAATGTTTGTTTCGGACACGAGTACATTAAAAATGACTGTTTTTAGGCTAGCATCCAAAAAAACACTAATGTTTTACAACAGTTATAGCTATCGTCTCTGTAGTATTTATGTCCAAAAAAGGAGAAGGAAGAAGTCTTTACTGATGTACTTACCTCCACAGCCATCCCCAGTGTCTTCCTCCTCCTACAAATAACACAAAGCAAATAAGGAATCAGCATCAGTCTGGAGCTTTAATGGTTACACCTTAACATTAATCACAGGAAATCATCAGTACATTACATTTGTTTCTTTTCCTTCTTGATTTTGAAATTTAAAAAAAAAATGCAAGAAATAATTTTATAAGGAATTATAAATGGGTAAAGATCAAGAAAATATAAAAGAAAGCAATTTTCAATGTTATGCTTGTTTGATGAATTAACATACTTTGCTTGGAGCTTTGTCAGCCTGGGTGCTTTGATTCTCTTTGTCTGCCTTCTGTGGCTGCTGGGTTACAGGTTCTTCTTGTAGATTATCTTGCTGAGTTTCTGGCTGGGGCTCTGGTTCTGGCTGAGGATCTGGTTCTGGCTGAGGATCGGGTTCTGGCTCAGAGGTCTTTACTGATTCGGGGTTGGGAGGTGAAGGCTGTGAGGTCTGCTGTGGTCCTGCGTCTTCATTCAGCTCAAGGTCTTAAGTGTCACAAAAACAAAAACTCTAACTAACATGATTACGTTCTTCTTTTTTTTTTTTTTTTTTAAATAAATAAAGAACTTAAAAGTGAGAATAGAACCTTTACCAAGTTGGACAGTGGGTTCTTCAATTACTTCTATGTTCTGTTCCTCCTCAGTAAAGTTCTGCACCTCCCTACAGGATGTACCAAGAGACAAAATAGTCATTTAAACACATATTTGGCATTCTATTTACAAAATGTTGTGAACAGACTACATTATAACATTAAGTAAGTAAGAAATTATTTAGATATATTTCATTATTTGGATGCTTGGACTCTGACACCTCTAAATTGTAGTATTAGCATCGACTAATATCAGTCACTCAGCACAATGTTACATTTTTTTCCCTTTTTTAATTGAACAACCGTAATAAAACGGTGTACTCCCTGGGCAGCATCATGAGAGCTTAATTTACTTTCACCCAGGCATTTCATTTTTATACATAACAGATTATTTGTTGATTTCATCTATTTATACAGTAATGAACAGAACAAAATGCTACATAAACACCTATAAAACCCTGAAAACGTAGACAAACATGCTAACCTTTTAGCTAGTACCTAGTTTGGCTGCTGTTGTTATTATCCGACCACCTGTAACGATCCTCCTCACAACAAACGGCCATTTAAAAGCAGGATACGAATAAAAACTGTCCATAAATACTGGGCCGAACTTCATCTCGTAAAATAGCTGCTAGACTACGCGCTATATTAATTTAAGAGCATATATAATACAAGAAATTGTTGTTTCGAGATACTCACTTTAGCTGGCAGTAGTCACGTGCGGTTACGCGACAGAAATGTTCACGTGACAAAACGCGCTTATTTTTCTGGACTTCTTAAATCATTTACGGTTAAAAAAAATCGATTAAATGTTTTAGGATGACATTATTCCCCATCACGTCGATACCGTTTCCTAACTGAGGGGAGGATGGAGGCGGAGAGCCAGTTCCCAGCGTGAGCGGTGGTTGCTATGGGCAACGGTGTGATGCTGTGGAGGTAACCACACAACCAGAACCCAGAGGATTAGGGAGTTCTGAGAGACAGCTCACCGCTGCTGGGTCACAAAGACTGACAGATCTACACAACTGAGAGTGGAACCAGTCAACTGACTGACTGATTTTAGTATTTTACGGAATTTAAACAGTAAATTTCATTAGTGTTTTCTCGTTTACCAGATTTCACATCTTAACACTGTGAGGAATCACATTTTAAAACTGGGGTCTTCATAAAAGGAGTTTAAATCACACTCAGTACTCATGTTTGTGTCCTTTGGCTGTGATATTTCTCTGGTTCATCTCACTCTCCTCTTGTAAAGCAGGTATCCTGGACAAAACACACCTTTCACATAATATCCACACACACACACACACACACACACACACACACACACACACACACACACACACACAGGGATCTTACTCGGTGTCTGACTCCTGCAGCAGTTCTTGGCTTCCCAGAGAGAATTTGATGGACTGGCTCCCGGTGGTCATCTGTCTAATGGCCGACTCCGCCGTCTGTCTGGCAACCTCCTCAGCTAAACGCACCATCTGCAGCCGCTCATGCAGCAAACTTAAGAGACACATGACAAATCCATGTCTTTGTGCTGTGTGATATACAGTATATTATCATCCTGCCTTTTTCACACTATGTTAGCCAATTCAATGCTTGACTGGGGCTACTGTTGGGCCAAAATTGTGATACTGTAACTCTCTCTTTTGTTCCCCAAACTAATCTGTCGTCATTTATTTAACATTTGATGCATTTATGGCCGGCTATATCCAGTCAAGACCTCCTTCCTCTTGTCCATCTATATTACCGTTCCTCCATGGTGGCCAGTGCCCCATCCTCTGCCTCCTTCTTGATGCTCTGGATGAAGGGCGTCCAGCGGCCCGTCTGGGTCTCAGCATCCTCTCGAGATGATGTTGTCGCATCCTCTGGCGGTGCTGCCTTGGAGGCTGCAGCACTGCACTGCTGCTCTGAGCCGGACTTCTGCTGCTCTCCGGCGTCCTGCTGCGTGTTTGCCGTCTGCGATGGCGGGGTCCGCGATGCTGCCACTCTGGGTCGAGCTTCACGCCTCTGCTGGCACTCGTTGTCTGACTCCACATCCTCCAGAACCATGTCAGGTTTAAGTTTGGATAAAGGTGCAGCTGGGGTGACAGAGTGTAACAGCACGAGGTCTGTACAGCAGGGTTCTTAGCATGTAAAGTTATTTTAAAATTCCCTTAAACCCTCATGTTGTGTTAAAAGGCTGCATAAGGGTTAAGCTAATAATACTCATCATTATTTTGGTTGGACTCAAAATAATGATTAGTGGAACTTTAGTGATGCAAAATTAGCGCATCTGTGTAAAATAATACTGATAACACAAAATAATTTCAGGGCATCTTTATTATGCTCTAACTTTGAGTGCAATTTTAATTTTCCCACCTTGTGTAACCTCATTTTTAAACCTTGAAAACACAGCACATCACATTCTCTAGGCCACATTTCATGGTTCAACCCTGTAAATAGTGCGTTAGTGCATAAGCAATCTGGATCACACTAAAGGTGAAACCTGCGTAAATGCAAACATTTATATGATCCAAACCCAAATTTGGGTTTGAATTTCTACTAAATATCAAATACAAGCACAGAGCTTTGCTTGGTGCACAACCAATTCAATAATAAGTTAATTTAGCTGCCTTAAAATTCTTTGCTCCAGTTATTTATCTATTGGGAAACAATCTTGTAAAAATCTTAACCACACTAATAATGTGCAAATCATTACGTCGCATATTTAATGTAAAAAATATACTTATTTTCTTTCATTGCTATTTTGTTGGATATGAAAATGGCAACATAATCAGAAAAAGGAAGAGAAAGAAATCCCGAAAATTCCTGTTTTTCCCCCTCCCCTCGTGCATGACACGTACACGTCGATAGTGATCACTAAATATTTCCGTTTGTAACAGATGTGCAAATTCCAACTACACACAGGACAAAACACAGCTAATGTACAGCGCATGTACACGTTTTAGGAAGTTAATACATTCACGTTAAACTGTAACGAGTACAGTCAGGTGAGTTGGATATATTCTTCTAGAGATTAACAGCTGCCATTTTCCTGAGCTGCAGTTTGTTTATGGTTATTTAGCAGTCTGAGTCGGACGGCCTCCCAGTCTGCTCCTCCTGCTGTTTAAGGGGCTCGCAGCGCCTTCCCCCCTGAAACAGAAGGAGAAGAGGGACTGAGTTAGGCTCCCACCGTCCGACTACAACACATCAGGCTGCTTGCAACCCACGCAAAACCTCCAAAGTAGTGCAGCGAAAAGCAGCCAGAAGGTCATGCTCCCGGGGGAGGGAACGTCTCCTGTTGCTCCTGATGTGGTTGATGGCCAGATTCAGAAGACCTTTTACATTTTAACGTTTTGCTAAACTCTAAAGATCAAATTTCCTGGATTTATTTCTTTAAATATTAAATGTCTAATGTTTGAATTCTGAATAAATGAGTTTAGTTAGATTCTACCACTGGTCGTGCACCCACCGGGAAACTAATTACCTAAAGTTTTACTTGCGTTATTAAGGGTTTTTATCTGTTTATTGTGGATGTATATTGTGACGGCTGGGAAAGCAAAACATTGGTTGAACTGGGAAATGTGGCATCAGAGAATGTTGAAACTTTAAAAACTAAATTCAAGAGAGCTATATTCAGCTGTAGGAAAGTTAAAAAAAAAAAAAAAGGTTAAAAGTTAAATTAAAATCCCAACCTACCCTTCTGTTGAACTTCATTTGCACCCTGCGAAAGGAAGGACAGAATAACTTTAACTGGTGAAATTCCTCAAAAAAGAGGAACAAATCGTGACAAAAACAAAGAAATGAGTGGTTAAAAAAAAAAGAAACAAAGAAAGTTACCTCAGTGTCTTCGTTGGTTGGAGGCTGAGGCAGTTTGAGGCCCAGTCCTGACACAAACCAGCTGACAACACTGGCAACGGATAATCTGAAGTTAGTCCTTAAACACTACAAAGTGTGTTATTCTACTGTGTTTTGTTATATTAGGACATGTGAAGTTCTCCTTCTCTTCATGTTTCAAGGACATCGCTTTAAACTTCCCTGTGTCCGACAACTACTGTAACTTTAAACTTCAGCTCACAGTTAAGGGATGTTTGGGCATTTTTCTACACGTGAGAGTTTAAAAAGAAACAAGCAAACGTACCCTGAGACCTTGCTTTCAGTATCCAGAGAGATCCCACTGAGAGATTCAGGTGGCGGAGACATAACTGGACAAAGAGATAAATATAAATGGTGCTCACACTTGCCAAGTAAATGAAAACGTTGACCCTAAGACGTATTAGTGTGTGTTTTGGTACTTTTGTCCAGAGAGGAACGCGTTGAGGTCTTCTTTGCTGGTTCTATAATCACAGCACCAGGGGGCACCAGAATGGGCTGAGGGACCATCTGCTTGATCCAGTTGACGACGCTGAGGAGAGACAGACGGGTCCTGTGCATTTGCTGCTGTACGTCTGTTTGAGCAGCTCTGACCCTGCTGCACAGCTGTGCAGCTGTGCAGCTGTGCAGCTGTGCAGCTGTGCAGCTGTGCAGCTGTGCAGCGTTGCAGCGTTGCAGCTGTGCAGCGTTGCAGCTGTGCAGCGTTGCAGCGAGCGTTTGATACTCACTTGGGAGGGAACTGATTGCTCAGACTGTCGACCTCGGACTGCTCATCATCTGACACCATCTCCACCACCGGGATGTGTGGCAGGGGCTCATAGTCTGGACAGACAGACAGACAGACAGACAGACAGACAGACAGAGAGAGAGAGACAGAGCGTTCACAACTGACCTTTAACTTCAAACAAAATGAAAAACTTATAGAAAAAAAAACATACCTGGAAATGTTGCCAGGTCATACACCTGCAGGGGGGATAAATGGATAAAACAGTTAGAGTCCAGTCAGCATTGTTCTTCTTCTTCTATATTTAATTACCCGCTTGAACCCCGCAGGAGTGAATGCTTGTGTGTTGTGTTCGTGTTATTGTCTCCCTCTGCAGACTCGAACTGCTTTTATTAGGCTGAGTGGTGAAATAAACAGCAGGATCCACATGAGGCCGTTTTATGATCAGAACTGCAGCTCGTGATGCTGCCTGACTTTCAGCCAGGGTCACTGGAAGCTGCAGGACCGTCTTTACTTTAGAGGCCTCTTAGCGATGGTCCGGAAACCAGACAGTTGAAAAATGATGCTGGTTCTTCAGATGGACTGTTGCATTTTAGTTTTCGCCCTTTGCCGTTTGTTTTGCGGCCCCGTTAACAGGCCCTCCTGTTGTCGTTTACTCTGACCTCTAGCTCACCTCCGTGTGTTCTTCCTGCTTTTCTTCTCTCTCTTTGTACTTGTCGTCGGGTTGAGGCAGCACCTTTGTCAGACCCTGAGTGACCCACTGCATGACGCCGGCGCTGGGGGGAGTAAGACACGCATGTTGGCTCCAATAACAAAGAGGAAAGGCATAATTATGTGGACCTGAGCGTACTCTACCTGTCTCCGTCCTCTCCATCAGCGCTGGGTTGCGGCGGACCGGAAGGTTTGGGCAGAGCATTAACGAAGCCGTTCGGCAGCCATCCTAAAACTCCAGTTGGGGACTGACTTCAGAGGAAATGGAGACAGATGAAAAGCTGCCTTCGTATGTAAAAACACATGCTGATTAACCACAGAATAAAGCATCCGTTACCTGTCCTCTGAGTTGTTCAGAGACGTACTTGACGCTGTGGGATTTAAAAAAAATAATAAAAGTATTTAGATATATTGTGATTATTCCTCATGGACATTTGAAAGGAAATCTAGAAATATTTCTCACTACCTTTGCTTTTTGAGGAGTCCTGCAAAATGAGAATAAAATGGAGGAGAAAGAGAAGGAAAATATTCAAAAGGAAGATTTGGAGTACAGATGGGATGGACCTTGTGTGTGTTACATGGTCTCTTACAGGGTTCTTATCCTCCTCTGCCCCAGGAGGCTGTGGGACCACTTTCACCACCCAGTTAAACATCCTGTTGAATACACACACACACACACACACACACACACACACACACACACACACACACACACACACACACACACACACACACACACACACACACACACATGAGAGTAATCCGTAAACCCTTGAAAACATTCCTTGAAGCCAACTCAAAAATCAAGGTTAAATGTCAGAGAGGACTTAAGGGTTCTACCCAGATTAACCTCCACCCGAGTGGATAATTGGCTCCACCAGGAGGCCTCTGCAGAAGTGCACTGATTTCTTTGGCTCTCAAACACAACAAGCCGCTCAGCGATAATGTGGTTTATGCAGTCCAGCACAACCGCTGACTAATTTCTTCCTTAACTGTTTTCTTTCCCTGGATCTGAAGCCTGCTGAGATGATCCACTGCAGAAAAAGAGTCCATGAAACGCTGCAGACTCCCAACATGTGTCCTGCATTATTTTGGTTGAAGTAAAATAAATCCTTAATTTCCACAAATATATTGCTGCTCAGTTGATTGATTGCAGGAACCGAGTCGCACTGATTTCAATTCTGTCAACGATCCCCCAAAGACAGGACGGTTCATCACAACGAACCCGACCCACGAGTCGTTCTCTGACGCATCTTGTCACTCGGGCGGTTAGACTGCCTGTCCATCTCAAATCCTGCAGGCGCTCCAAGGAGATTCGTTTTCCTGCCCAGCAAAGATGGCAGGTTGCCTTTCCTCTTCCTGATCTGACCCCCACATCCACGCTGTCGCTACTCCCACAGCTCACCTTCATCGCGCTTTTGAATTTGTGTTCGGCTCAAGACCAGAGAAGAAAGAAGAGACAATAAAATTCAATAATCTTCCGGATCAACTGCAGCAGCTTTATAGAATATCTCAAACAAAGCGGATTCCACAGCCACCCGGCTGGTAAACGTCACTTCTCCACCTCTGCAAAGACGCTTCCTTACCTGCGTGTCTACAGGTGCTTCTGCATGCTGGTGCTCTGGAGATGTGGAGCGCGGCACCACCAGGACAGGGATGCCTGGGTCGGCTGCCTGGCCCTAATGGGATTATCCAGCACTGCCTGAAGGTCAAGGCACAATCCTGAACCACGAGCCAGATTAGCTCAGTCCATCACCGCAACATCGTCCGTATAATCGTCACCGCCGACTCCGGGAAAAGCACAAAAACTGGGATTTCACTGCACAACATCTAAACAAGGCTACGCTTGCACAGACTGGTGTAGAAAAACTATTTTCCAAATGTTAGAATTATTAAAATGGGGTGTTTTTCTTCGACCTATAATCTGGCTGTGGAAAATTAATGATTACATACATGTAGATGACAGCGGGTGTTGATGCACCTTGTCGTTTCTCTTCCTTCCTTGTCATTTCTGTTGCGTATTATCCCAGATCCCATCCTCATTATCCCTCAGGAGGTGACGCAGGGCCTGTTGCTGACTGGATGACGAAAAGCTATGTAAAGTAAACCTTTCCACTGAATGCATGCAGACAGTGACGAGGAGAAGGAGGAAATGAAGGCTTGTTAGTGGACCTCAGGTCTAGCCGGGACCAGCACGGCCCACATCCTGCGTGCGACCTGCAGAAAAACAAAGCCCACAGCTCAGATGTTGACCGTTAACGTCTGCAGCAGAGTTATAGGATGGAAAAGATACCAGGATTCAGACCGGAATGGGAGGAAAATTCATGATCGTTCTGTCATTTGAGCTTCAATTCGTGCAATAGTTCATGTTTCTTGAAATAAAAACCAAAACAATGGAGGAGAAGGTGGACGGAAAAGGAAAAGAAATGGGGCTAGACAGGAGAGACAGCGTGGCACGGAGCCAGGGCCTGAGCAGGCAGGATTCTGGAAAACCCTCTTAACTTTATCAGCGAGTAAACAGGAAGCGCGCTATTAGCTTTGATGTGGTTGTGCACCATCTCCACACAGGACAGCAGCTCCTGAACAAATAAACACAACGCTGAACGTACCAATCCAAACCTGAGTGAGCTGAAGAAGAAGCTGTAGAATATGGAAGTATGGTGCTCGGGATGTAGCTGGCAGAGCTCATTATCAGCTCAGCAGGGGATAAGCTGTGAGACAGGCCTGATGACACACACACACACACACACACACACACACACCCTTGGCCCCTGGCTGGAGCTCGGCGGTGCCACAGTGGCCTCAATCCTCCCTGAACATCTGGGGACGGACGGGGGGCAGTTTGGGCAAACAGTTGGAAAACACCAAAGCCGCTAAATCGAGGGCGCGAGTGGATTCCAAGGAGACGGAGTCCTCCATCGGGTCAGCCTCTCTGGCAAACATGCAGCCCACGCTGCACAACGCTGCAGAAACCAGGCAATAAATGCGTTTCTACGTATACGTCTGATGGTCTATCGACTGGACGAGCGTTCCCGCTGCATTTCATGAGAGATTTGTGTGTTTTTTTTCCTTCTCTCACAGGTTGGATAGTGCAAATCCACCAGAACTCCAGTGGAGACCCAGAGGGGGAGCATGAGAACACGCAGACCTCATGTCGAAGTCAATATTTAAGGCCTTGCAGTGAATCATATTGCCGCAATCATTTGTATATTTTACTTTTTCACACGGCGGAGGACAAGAACAACGAGCTCCGGGATGATGATGGAGGCAGCGGCCTCCGACGAAAAGCTACTGGATGATCTGTTACGGAGGATAATCCTGATTACCTGTGACAGGAATGCGCTTCCTACCACTCACAGACGTCACACGCGCCACCTTACTGTCTGCAACACTACTGTTTACCGAATAATTTAATAATTTGCATAATTCAATACTAAATATGCACGATTAATGGAATAATATCCCCATCACAACAGTTTAAATGATCCCGGTGGGACAATAAAAGTTCCTAAAGACAGTGTGAGAGCTTGTATAACAATAGTATTCATGGTAATTATCAGTTGAAGATTAAACTGAGAGCTTGGCCTTAGCTGTATATGTTTTAATGAAAAAAATGAAGTAAATTCATACTAGTATATTTAGTGTGAAACATGTGTTTTCAACACTTTAGTCAAGGATCCCCTCTGGTGGCCAAAACTACGGTCCTCTAGCCTACGTCGGCACACCGGGGGTGTAAAGTTACAAGAACCTTGAATTAAAAACTGCAACAGTGGAGACTTGCTTTACCTGTGAGTTTTATTGTGAAATTCTAATGTACACAGGAGTGCACAAGCTTTAAAGAACATGCCCTGCATGCACCAACTAAAACAACAACAAAAAAAAAACAGCCTTTTTTTTTTTAATAAAAATCTACTGCTGCTGTTAAAGAGCTCGGACAAAGAGCAACATG
The DNA here is from genome assembly GCA_016586285.1 of Arothron firmamentum. Classification (NCBI taxonomy): domain Eukaryota; kingdom Metazoa; phylum Chordata; class Actinopteri; order Tetraodontiformes; family Tetraodontidae; genus Arothron; species Arothron firmamentum. The sequence continues at coordinate 95,547 of BJFM01002619.1, forward strand.
AACAAGACTACAAAGATATAAAAAAAACAAACACGTTTAAAAAACTTTCCTTTTTCACAACACAGAGCAAAGCAAAATTCACAGGGACAAATGCGCACGTAGAGATTTACAACAAGAGCGAAGGAGGAAAACAACAGCGAGGAGATGACATCATCATCATCATCATCATCATCATCATCATCATCATCATCATCTGGATGACACAACAGATTCAGGTCAGATGTTTGAGATGCCTTTCAGGATGGTCACGGCAGTAAATAATGACCGGGTAACTGCGGCAAAAAGCACACAAAACGCACACAAAGGGAAGGAGTAAGAGGAAAAGAAAGGAGGGAGAAAGGAGGGAAGCACACAGGAAGTCATCTTTCTTTCTAATGACAACAAGAAGCTTGGAGACGGAGGAGTGGACTCCGATCTAGGTCAGGAGACGCAACGCCGGCGCTGCTCCTCCCAGAAACCCTTCCCCTCGCCCCCCTTCCCCTCGGTCCCCGTGTCCCACAGAGGAAACGCTATTCCCCGCTCCCCCCTCTTCAAGTCCGCGCCCCCCTCCTCCGCTCCTTTTTTTTTTTCCCTTTCTCATCTCAACCTCCCTCACTTCCCCTTTCTCGTTTCTCCCTGCAGCCATTCTTTAGGACCCTCTCCACACAGCGTTTTAGTTGGGGTTTTTTTTCTTTGTTTCTTCCCTCCTGCTCGCCCACCCCTACATGTGCCTGACACCAGTAAATCAGCGGCATGTGGCCTTAATGGAAACCAGACCCTGCCCTCCCCACCCCCACAACTACCACCACCACCACCACCAGGCTTTTCTCAGCAGACTTTCCTCTTGTACAGTCACTCGCCATCTTCCATTTCTGAGTGAAAAAGACATTGAGGATGGATTTTGTTAAAAACTGCAGCCCTTTTTCTTTAGAAATGGTTTAAAAAAAAAAAAAAAATGCACGCTGGAGCCTGGCTGTCTCTGTGCAAACGTCCCATGTGTCTTTGTTTGGGTCTGGGGTCTCTGTGTCCTATGTGGACTTGCGTGAACAAATGAGCGTGGGGGGGTGGTGGGAGGGGTTTGGGTGGAGGTGGCGTGCGTGGGCGCAGACGTGAAGGTCTCGGTGGGAGTTGTGCGGCCACAGAGACAGCCGTCTGACATTCCTACGCCGGCTGAGGCCTCCAGCTCGTGTTTAACAAACACAGAGACACGCAGATTAGAAGCAAAGCCCCCCCCCTCCCCAAACAACAACAACAACAACAACAACAACAACAAACAGCGCTAAAAGTGCATTCATCAGTCCTGACCAAAGTGTTAGAGGCGATGCAGTCACATGAACAGAAGGGCTGTGTTTGCTTCTCGCTGCTTTAAGCGCTCGTTGGTGTGTATGTGCAGCATCCGTGCATGTGCATGTGCATGTGCATGTGCATGTGCACCGTGTACGTGCGTCACGCACCTCATCACCTGGTGTGCGACGCGTCGTCTAATCTACAGTACATAGTTGCGATAGAGAAATATAAGAAGAGGAAAGGCAGGTCATGTGGAATTGACCTCTTTTGCATTAACACAGGTTGTAATCGGCCCCCCCAGAACGCCCCCCCCCCCCTCCCCCTCCTCCATCTTCAGTGACTCCTCTTCTACCGCTGAAGCTTCATGAGATGAATCAAAGAAACGATGCTGTTGTGAGCCGTCTGGCTTTAAACCCAGTCCTGTAAGGAGCGTTTGCAGTGCACTAGGGCCCTGGGGGGCTCCTTGTTCTGCAGGGTCCTGAGGATGGCGTAAACTAGGATGAGGATGCAAAGAACCAGCACCAGGGGGACGATCACCATGACCAGGGTCATGACCTTGGTTTCATGGTCAGCCACGGTCACCACCACGTTCACCTGTTTGTCTTCATCGTCTTCTGCGGGGTCAGGCTTAGACGTCTGGCCCGCCTCTGAGTTGTCGTCCCCGTTCGGGTCTCCGGGTTGGTCCTGGCCTCGGTCCGAAGGCTCGGCCGGCGTGCGTCTCGGGTCCTGCTGGGTGTCTGTGTCGGGCTTTGGGTCAGGGGCTCCTCTGCAACCCATGAAGTCCTTCAGGATGGAGCGCGGGTAGCCTTTATCCGCCTCTATCCTGCGGTTGTCAAACCTCCAGTAATTGGAGCCTTGGTAGAAATAGGTGTAGGCTGCAAAAAGGAGGATTTAGGAGAGATTTCAGTCATTACCTCTGATATAGAGACCTAATAATGACTTTTTTTCACAGAGACTGGACTGGTCTCCTTCTATAAGAAAACTGGAAGGGTGTAACATGTTGGAAAAAAAAAAACTTGCTTAATTTCCTAAGTTGGATGACAACATAGAAGCAACCTTATCCGGGGCCTCATTGTCTGGCTCCGCGCAGCGGCCAAAGGTCTGCCAGAAGCACTAAAGCTCACCGGTGGAGGGAAAAAAACACACCGAGCGAGAAAAGCAACGAGCTGCTAATGCATAAAACGTAGCGTAAAAGGTGATGATAGGTCGACTTTGTCCAGGCAGAAGGCAGCCAGCTGCTGTGAGCTCACATTTGACCCTTTCAGAGGGGGAAGAATCGGAAAAAAAAGAAGAAGAAGAAAAAAAAAAAGGAAATTCACTGATGACTATTTTATGACGTGTTTGATGATGGATAGCTGATACCATCTAATTCTATTTGTAAGGAGCCGCTCAGATTTTCTTTTTACGCCTCATCTTCTCTCTCTGGCTCGTGCACGTCCAGGTTTCGGGGCCAGGACAAACTGAGATATTTCCGGAATATGCCTCGCGCTTAAAACACACACACACACACACAAAAGGCAATAAATCAATAAGATTTGGTACTCTGGTGCAACGAGATGAAGCGGCGGGGTTCAAAATGCGCTCCGTCGTCTTCGTGTCTGGGCTCGGACGCGTCGGGCCGAGGCGAGACCGAGCCGCAGCCGAATCCCCGTCAGCAGCTGCCACTAATCTGATTTCCAAATGAGAAGGTGCGCCACGGATCGCCCCCTTCCCTGTCTCCCGCTTTCTTTCCCTCTTCCACACCCAGTTTCACCCCTTAGACCTCTCATTCCTCCTCTGGCCGCGCCCCTCGCAGCTCACGCTGATCTGCTGTTTGTCCTGCAGCAGGTTTCCTGCGGCTTTTCCCCGTCGAGACTCTCAGAAGTTTTTTCCTCTTCCGCCGTCTTTCTTGTTTTTCGGAGTACCGCACGTCAAATCAAGTTCTTACCGCTGTCGTCGCTCAGGAAGGCCCCTTTGGGCGAGTCAGGGATCCTGCCCCATCTGCTGTTGGGCTTGGGGAAATCGCTGTCGGTGCTGCGGGTCTGTTCGTTGAATCGCCAGTATCTGCACACGGATCAAAGACACGCGGGAGCTCCGTTAGTGTCTTTAGTGCTGTGGACATGTTAGGGGACATTGTGCACGGACCGAGTGCACGGAGGCAAAACTGATGTTCCATCTCCGAGGAGGAGCTGATGCAAGCGCACTTAGAGCTTATTATGTCGGGGTCGCAATGAGATGTTAATTTCTGGGGGGAAAAAATCTGGAAAGTCCAATTCTAAAAAAAATCTCAACTCGTTTTTCCCCTCAGAACATTAATCCCTCTTTCAGTGTCTTTTTTTATTATTTTTTTTGCCAACACACTCTTTTTAAAAACGATGCCTCAGGACAGAAATAAAACTGGATTTTACTGCCTTTGGCCATGGCAGATGTGTTTCCACAGAAGGACCCCACCCAGCACCCAGCACCCTCTGGTCCAGGTCTTCAACAATGAGCCCCCCCCCCCCCCCCCCCCCCCCCCCCCCCC
>BJFM01002620.1:2933-21549 GCA_016586285.1 Arothron firmamentum
GGGGGGGGGCTGTGGGGGGGTGTGGGGGTACCATAGGTAGGAAGAGACGTGGGGGGAGGGAGGGGAGCGGAGCGGGGGAAGGAGTGGGAAATTGTCCATCAGAGTGGCCATGCGAGGGGGCCGAATCAGAGGGATTGCTCCTCAAGTCCTCACGGCTCGGATGCAAAATCAATCAGTCAAGGCAACGAGGAAGGGCAATTTCGCTGGATGCGGGCAACTGGTGCAAAGCATTTTGGGTAAAATCAATATTATGACACGTGAAACTTCTCAAAGCCTCACTGTCACTCAGCGGTCATCAGCACTGATTGAAGGAAGGTAGTTTAGCATAGCTATCTATCTATCTACCTATCCATCTATCTATCCAGCTATCTCTCTGTCTGTCTGTCTGTCTGTCTGTCTGTCCGTCTGTCTATCCATCAGAGTTCCAGGCTCCTGGGACAGATTGGACATCTCGACAAGAATGTTTTCCTCCACCCTGAAGACATGCGGAGTCTGACGAGGTATTTTTATTTTGAGTGTTTAATGTATTAAAAGGGGCGGCTGTAATGAATTATAATCTTTAATGCAGAAGCCGATCGATAGCACCCAGAGGATAAATCAGCTTTTACTGAGAGCGTCACCGGCCCTTAATACACTGGGAGAGAGAGAGAAAGAGAGCAAATGAAGGAGGAGGACAAACCGTGAGGAGAGGAGGGACAACTGAAATACGGCAGAGGGGGGGGGGGGTGAAGTGAAAGAGGTGTGAGCAGGGGGATGAAAAACAAAGGCAGAGAGAAGGATAGAAACAGAGTGGATAGTTATAGACAAGCGTGCTCACCTTCGGGTTAACCTCATTGAGTAAAAGCCTGCTGAAAGCCCGGAGTTTCCGACAGTTTTGTGAGGTGAAGAGGTTGCAGGGTCCACACACACACACACACACACACACACACACACACACACACACACACACACACTTTAGTTGATATTTTCCGCCTAAAATTGAATACATCAATCCGCCTCAATTAACAACATTTCAGTGCAGGTAAAGAAGTCAGTGAAAGGGATCATTGAGAGGGAGGACAAGTATTGAATTGAATTCATTTTTATCAAAGATCACCTGGCTGCTGTCGTCTCAGCGACCAACAGTAGGGATTTTCACAAAGCAAGAAAGTGGGAAAAACTGAAACCAGGACTTTCTAAATAACCCCAAAGCTGGCGTTCTGGCCTGGCCGTTAGCCAGACCCGCTTGAGTTAAAGTGAGTTGCTAATCTCGGCTAACGCTGACGTTGCTGACGTTTCCACTGACGTTAGGACGGTTTGAAAGGTTCGTTTAAGGTGCTTTTTCGTTCGCTGGATAAACCTAAGCAAGATGTCGAACTTTGAAGGACTGTAGGTGCAGAAAGCTGACTGAGGCGGAGGATGAATGCCGCAAACATCTGGATTTACACGCAGGAAATCGATCTGCGGTATCTTTGACTGATCCTCTGCTTCTCCTTTGCTCTTCATACAAGAATGTTATTGCATTTCTTCCCTCCTCTTTGAATTGTTGAGCCGGTAGAATTTCCTTCTCTTGCTTGGGTTGTTTAAAAGAAATGCTGAAGGCTCTTTACTGAGAATTTCAAGCCTTAGCCTGAACTTTCTGCTGCTGCTGCTGCCTGTGAGCCTGAGGCCGCGTGAGTGTTGCAGAGTTCCCATAATAAGCCTCTAAGTGACAAACGCAGCCAATATCCTCCCGTCATTTTGGCCCGGCGCTCGCTCAGGCGGCTCAGCGCGCAGTCACCGCCGCGCATGTCAATTCTGCAGATTGCATGAAGCGGAGGGAGAAGGCCTGTGTTTTTGATTAATGTCGCCATGACAACTACATAATTCATGAATTGTATTAAGAGATCCATTTCTCATTTGCAAATCATAATTCAAGATGTGTGGTTGCTGGGGGCTGACGGGGGAGAACGAAACACACGCGCGCGCGCACACACGCACACACGCACACACACACACAGGCATATATGTTCAAAAACAGGAAATGCAAACATATCCTCCTCCTAATCTGGGCATCAGAGGAGGGAAGGAGCCCCTCTGTGTTACAAGATATTCCTTTTATCTTCCAGAACGCTGAGGTCGGCTCATTTGCAAAGCTGAATGCTAATTCACCCGATAAGTTCAGACAGTGTACGTGTGTGTGTGTATTTGTGCGTCCGTCAGCCCGTCTTCGCTGTCGGACCGTCTCGCGTTCCCGCCTTGACACCATTTGGTGAAAGGAGCAAAGGAAGATTCTCATTAAGGCTCTCGGGTAAATCGTTTGTCACAGGTCAAAGGGGGGATTTACACAGCAGTTTTCAGATGAGGGGGATTAGGAAGCCGATGTGGGCCGTGAGGTGTGGCATCTTCATCTTGATCCCACTGTCCGCAGGGCCGGGCTGAGGTTCATGAGGAGACTCAGCGTGAGATCTCTCTACTCATTCTGATTCCCGTGTTGGCCCTGGGTAATTAAAGAGCAGCACTAAAACAGATGTCCACTGTTCAGTTGTCCTAACTGAAGACAGTAACAGACCCGTTAGCTGTCACCCTTAGACCGGTTTCTCTGTATTCTTATACGCACGGCACCTTTTCTTTCATTTCGCGTTTGCTGATTCAGAACAGTTTTAAATTACCAAGCTGCCAGGGAGCTGATAAGAGGTTGTTTAAGTGATGCTACACACACACACACACACAGACAGACACACAGGTGCACGCTGTTACCGGTATCACATGAACATCTCAGTCTAAGTCCTGTGACACTTCTGGGATGGAAACGTGTCCAGAGGAAACGGTAAAGATTAGGAATCAGTGTCCCTGCTGGTGGGCGAATGGGCGAAGAAGAAGAACCTGCTCTGAAACAGCCTCCACCAGTGGGGCCTGGCCTTACAGCCTGGCACCGTGCTGCCCGGCTGGCATTTGCCCCTCACAGATCCTCCATCGCCAGGAATGTTCTGCTGCCTGCAACGTCCTCCAGCGCGTCTGCTTTGGCGGTGGGTCAGTGGGGGGGCTGGAGACAGGCCCCCCTCTGGTACCCAGACTGCTGCCAGGAACCAGGATGAGGCCCTCAGACCTGATACGTGTGAACAGGCAAAGCAGCGAGGTTCACTCGGTCAGCTCCCGGACTCTGAAGAGCAGTCAAAATTTAATGAGGGATCTTTTTTAATTTTGTAGTCAAACCAGGGAAAGACATTATATATAAACCAGCCCTACAGTCAAATGAATAAAACAGTTTGCCAGGAGCACAGATAGAAATGTTTTATCGGACAGGCGACTGGGCCTCGGCCTTTGGTTGCTGTGCAGCAGCGCTGGAGTTTGGATGGTCTGAAAGGAAGAAAAATACGGCTAATTAGAATCCGATGGATCTTTTATTCAAAAGAATATCATAGAGCAGGTTTGGATTGTGTTCCACCAAAATGGAACCCGCTGCTTTAATTCTAATGAAGACGTTACTTGGAAAGGCCTAAGCAAATGACACATGTTGACTTTTACCGTCGCCCTCATCAAAGCTGGACTCCAGCGAGCCGTCTGCTGCTCCTGGCGTGTTCTCGTCAGCCCTCTCTCCCTCCCAGACGACCGACGGGCTGTTCTGAGCAGAGCGCAGCCTCAGAAGCGGCGGGGTTTTGTGATCACCGGGACTAAACGACTGGGAGCCCCCCCTGGCCAAACCGATCCCCCAGCCGTGACGGGACCCCAGCTTTCTCCGGCCCCCTGAGCCCGGACGCGAGGCTGGAATCCCGGGAACTGAGATGTCTGGCTCCGCTCTTCCCCCAGGAACGGGCGATCCTGGCGCACTTCGGGGGTCTGAAAGAGGAATTAATTCAGGTGATTGCTGATTTCATATTACTGTTGTTCAGACAAAGGTCACTTTAATAAGCAGAGCATCAATGTTATTTCAGACTGAAAATAAAGCGCCATTCAACTCTGGTGGTGCACAAAGAAAAGCAAATGCAAAGATAATAAACCTGTTGATGGCCTGCATATTTAAATGAAATCAATATGACAAAGCTATAATTATAATTAACATGTACATTCACTGCAACATGTTTTGCAGATTGATTTAAATTATAATTCCACTACACTACAAACTAATTCCGCTGCGTATATTTTAAATGTCACCCAGTGCTATAACTCACTTAAATTTGAATTAACTTGGGTTTCATGGCATTCAAAAAAAATACTGTGTGTGTGTGTGTGTGTGTGTGTGTGTGTGTGTGTGTGTGTGTGTGTGTGTGCTGCACGCCCGCTCCACGACTGCTAAAGAGAGCGAAGAGACACAGCACACCATCAGCACTAACATAATTGAAAAAGCAACTCTGAAGTCGTTAAAGTCAGAAAATGAAATAGCAAAACCATTCAAACATCGAGCTATAATCTGTTTGACGCCACACTGGATTTTACAGTGTTTTCATGATGGACCGTTGAGTTTTTGTATTAACAAAGTGCACTATTGTCTAAAATTAGCCACATGTTTTATTTGTTTATTCGGCATTTAAATGACCTTTAGGCATCATTTCACATCATTTTCAGGTGATTTGGCTGTGGGCTAGCGGGGTCAATCACCTGTAGCTGGAAATGAAGGCAAGCGTTTCTACTAGCGTTGTATAAATGAGACGCTTCACAATTTGCATCCTGAAATAAGATTGTCAAATTGTTTACTAGAGGCGCCTGAGCACAAGAAAAAACACCCCCTCCACGATGGCAAGGTCTGATATTTACTATATAATAACATGTTGGTGGACAGGTGAAAGGAATAACACTAACAAGACCTTCATCAGGGCATCTAGAACATATCAGGTGATGTTAGAGGCAGGAAAACTGGGCAAGACTGAGGATCTGAGTTTGAGTTTGATCAAAGGCATGGCTCCTCCTGTGGGATGTGCCCAGAAGAAGGTGGCCTCGTCCGAGAATTCCTGTTTTCTTTTACGTCACCAGCATGGTCGGGCGCGTAGGCGTTACCTGAGGATCACATGCTATCAGGATGCACTATGGGAAGGAGACCAGCCTCTGGAGGCAGTGTGGTGTCTTTCACCCTTTGGATGAAACTTTGACGCTTTGCAGACCATAAACACCTTTCAGAGCAATCTTCCTGCTGGCTGTGGCCTCTTTCAGCAGGACAATTTACCCTGTAACAGTAATATCGGAGTCCTGTTTTGGTAGCAAAAGGGGGGCCTGCAGAGGATCGGGCAGGTGGCCATCTTGTCATGTCTGATGGATGAAATGTCTGCATGGATGCAGATTGTGTTCCCCCTGCAGTCAGTGTCAGTTTCAGTAAGACTTCCAGGTCTGCAGAAGAACGGAGCGCCACTTGGCAGTCATGAGTTGATTTGTATGCGTGCCTGTGCGTCTGCTTGATGGGCGCCAGCGAGGGCATGTCTTTGTGAAATCCTGTCTGCCGCCGCTTGGGCTTGTGTGTGTGTGTGTGTGTGTGTGTGTGTGTGTGTGTGTGTGTGTGTGTGTGTGTGTGTGTGTGTGTGTGTGCGCGCTCTCACCAGGGTTAGCCGCATGACTGTCAGATGTAAATTCGGTGCCGTCGGCCAGGTTTTCCACGCTGCCTGCAGCAGTGAAGATGGCACGTCCCTCTCTTCCTCCTCCTCCTCCTCCTCCTCCTGATACCCGGGGCTTGATTAGCTTCTTCATTTTGTCTGCAAACCTGTTAGTTTTCCTGTGAGGGCAGAGGAGACGGGAACCATTTACAAAGAAGGATGAGACAGGAGATTGTGTGTGTGTGTGTGTGTGTGTGTGTGTGTGTGTGTGTGTGTGTGTGTGTGTGTGTGTGCGCGTGCGTGCGTGCGTGTGCGCGTTTTGCAGAGAACATAATGAATATGTCACAATAGCTACATCCTGTTCACAGAACTTTAATGTGTTTGTTTTCCTATGAAATATTAGAAGCAGAGAGCTGTTTCGGGGGTGAGCGCGCTGCACGTCAGCAGCCTTTCACAGATCCCAGATTCACTTTTTAATCATCCACTTCAACATTATAGACAAAATATTGCACTGTTGGTTGATCTGTTGGTCGGGACGGGCTAAAATGACATCTGCTGGACCATTTTTCATTTTTAAAAAAAATACTACACCTGGAGTCACCTGATGCTCTTTCAAATGCAGCCGTGCTGCGTTTTTAAAGTGTCATGCTGAATGTCTAACACTTATCTGCGCTTCCTTCTGGAAACTGCTGATTGTGCGTCTCTGAAATGTAAAATTCTGCTTACTGTACGCTTGGTGTGAACTCTGTAACCGTCTAGTTGAGTCAGCCTTGCAGCTTTTGTCCCGTCTTCTGTTTAGTTGTTTATAAAGCTTGAAATGATCACTGATTGATTTCTAATTACATGCTTTTGAGTAAATGCGATGTTGCATCATCACGCAGCTGCGTGCACAGGTCACCAGGTCTGGGAACGAGGTCAGCAGCTGTGGACTGAAATACGTTACTTGGCCTTGTTGGCTGGAGGATGCATGCTGGGATCCAGAACCCTGTACTGGTCCATGATCTTCTCCACCAGTTTCTGCTTCTCCCGGCGAAGCTCGCTCAGCTTCTCCCTGCAGAAAGACATAAACGTCAAACGAAGCATCTGAGCAGAAGATGAAGGGACAGAGTAATTCGGGCTTCATGTCATGCATTCATTACCAGTAAATGAGATCATTCTGGAGGTGTGAGTATCATACAGAGTGTTTAAATTATCTTCTGACTATAAAGCCATTACTCAGAAATGGAACCTGCTGAACTGACTGAGATGGCTCATTTGAACCTGCAGATTGGGAAAACCTATTTATTTTATTTTTTTCATTTTTCTTTAAAGGAAAAGCAGCACGTTCACATAACATCAGATGAAGACGCAGTCGTCAGCCAAGGAAGCCTCTGCGGATAGAAGACTGAAGAGTTTTTCCTTCAGCACAATGAGTACAAACCAAATAAGTAAATTATTTGTTGGAATTAGTGAAGACCGTCCAGGCGTGTTTGACAGCTGCTGACGCCCCTTTCAGACCTTAACCGGAGTGAAGACAGAGGGAGGCGGAGAACACCGACTGAACTGGCACGACCCAGGAGGAGAGAACAAGAGGAAGCGACCCATAAATACACCCAGGAGCTGCTGCTGATGGTCCTGACTCTAGAGCAGGTCCAAAGAAGAAGGTGGCACTGGAGCAGACCCCAGCTGAGATGCACGTTTTGCACTGAGAACATAACCAAGCATCCCGTCAGACCTCAGGTTCCAGACTGATTCCTCATCCCGCTGACGCACGTCTGAGTGTTGATCAGGTTTTGTTGCAAACACCCATCTGTCTTTATTGATGTTGTTCCATCAGAAATGCTCACCGGCAGGTTCCTCCCTGATTGCGGCTGTTTTCCATACTCTGTCCGCCTCAAACACAGAGTATGGACCGCTCATCCAGGAGTACTGGATATCTGTCCGTCACAGAACACAGCCCTCGTCTGTGAGACTGGAAACTCTTTTCTCCTCTCCTATAACACTCAGCAAATGTTTGCAGGTGGGACACAGATTCAGATTGATGAGTTCCTCTGATACAGGCCAGATGGATTTCAGCAGGAGCGGGTGTGAAATGAGACTGGGTAAACCAGAAAACCCACTGAAGGGAGCTCCTCTGATTGGTCGGAGGCCTGTAGCAGAGGTGCATTTATGCCGTGCGCTTCGATCTGCATTTTGCTGGTTGACTGGAGCACAAACTAGTTGACGGGGCACAAATGGGCTGCAATTAGTTCATCATCAAGAGGCGCATCTTGGTTAAATACGCCTTCAATCTGCCAGAGTGTTGTCTTCTATCTCCTCTCCAAGCTGCAGACGTCTGCTTACGCTGTGATACTGTTGAAACAGCTGCACTGGCCCTACTAAGGGAACCTCCAGGGCCTACAGTTTGTTTCAGAATTCAGTAGATCTGGATCAGAAATGTGAGAACTTTAATTATCTTTCTGGTCAAGAATCACACTCACTTTTCAATGGTGGATCCACGCGTCTCCACATGCGATTTATTTGTACTTTTGATTCAATACTTATATACACTAACACTAATTTATCTTAATATTCTCTCCTTCAGGTCTGCCTGACCTTCAGGTTCATTCAGGTTTCAGGCTTTTTCCTCAGATGTTCAGATCCATTCAGCCTGACAAACACTGAAGGTAAAGCCCGTTTTTCTAATCCAGCATTAATTTAAAAATAATTCTACGTACACACAGAGCAGCATAGCAATACTATATTTTCAGTGTTTCGAGTTAAGCTGGTGCCTGATTGAACACCTCAAGCCTTTAGCTCTGCGTTAATGTGCCATCACTCATTCACGATGATGATTGATGAAGACTGCTGGTCTGTGAAATCAGACCCAAATACCTCCACTCAGTGTGCGTTTTAATGATATGAGCGCAGGGTTCTGTGTGTGTGCGTGTGTGTGTGCGTGTGTACTCACTGGTACTCCTGCTGCTGGGAGTAATGCTGGTCGCAGCGTACCAGACTCTGCTCCAACAAGGCCTGGTTCTCCTTCAGCAGAGTCTGGTTCTGCTCCATTAAGTGACGGTTCTCCTCCTCCATGTTGCCCTTCAGCTGACTCAGCAGCTGGACAAACGACGAGAACAAGCCAGTCACGATAAAAGCTGGGAGTCGTGCGCAGAGCCACGCCCAGCTTGATGCGCTCCTGCCGGATACCTGGTACTGGCTGGTGAGGCGGGCGTTGCTGAGGTCCAGGCTCTGGTTGGTTTCCCTCAGGCCGCTGAGTTCGCCCTCCAGCCGCGTCCGTTCCAGGTGGGACGCGCTCAGCTCCCCCTTCAGCACCGAGCCCTGAGCCAGCAGGTCCGCCTGCAGCGCCAGCCACTCCTTCTGCTGGGCCTGCAGCCTGCAACACCACCAAGCAACGGCGTCACTCATCCCGCCTCCGTCGGTCGCGCCCTAAAGCGCACCCACAGATCGGGAACGGACTCAGAACCAGACCTAGGGCGCGTCGCGAAATTATTCTTTTCATTCTCACTTCTCATTCTGTTTCTAAAGCACGTTGACATTCTCTTCATCCAGCAGCCCACCCGATGCCCTGCGTTAATGCCTAACTCTCCTGTTGCGGTCACATGACTTCCCCTCCTCACCTCTTCCCGCTTTTCATTCTCCCTCATCACAGCGCTGCAGCTGCCCGACCTTCTCTGCTCATTCGCTGACCTGTTTCCCATTTCCCCTGAATCAATCTGCTCAACACTGCGCATGCCGCTTCAATTACTATTCTTCGCCAGTTGTGAACCCTCGATGAGTCTAAGCCCAGTATTCAATTTATTTTTGCTTTTCTCCAGCGGCTCCGTGGGGAAATATCTGCCTCTTTAGCTGCTAGATGAACCGCTAGGCTCACCAGCTACTTGGAAAAATGTTCCGTTGTGCAGCCAGTTTTCAGAGCTCCTGAAAGGACTCTACGAGCTTTGGCGATATTGAACTTGAAGAGCAAATTGCAGCAGAATAATGAGCTCAGCGCGGTGGCTCGTGTGGTGGAGAGGTTTAATCCCCCTGACTCCTCCAGTCAGCACTTGCAATGATTTTGGGCTGAAATATTTGGCCCTGAATGCGAACATTACCACTCCTTTAAAAGGCGTGCGACCTCCGCCGCCACTTGAGGTGTGAATATGTGAACACAGCACACGATACAGTGAATACTGAGAAGTCTGTGGATTTGATTTGAGTCGGTACAATTAGTTGAGCTTGTGGCACTTTACTCAGCATAAATGCAAACTTTCCTAAATTCCTGATGCGGATGATCATGTTTTCTGGCCAAAAGCACGAGACTGAACAAAATGTGCCGAACTTGGCTGCATATTTGTCACCTGTCGTTGTCGTCTTTTAGCCTCTCCAGCTCTCGTTCGCTCTCCAGTCTCCTCTGGGCCTCTGACTCCATCTCCTGCCTCTGCAGATCCATCTCCCGCTGCCTCTCCTCCAACTGGGCTTCCCTTTCCAGCAGCTCCTTGTATCTGCAGAACACCAACACAACAGAAGTTCCAACCTGAAATGTCTCCTAAATTACCAGCTTGCAGTCAGTTTTTATCATAGAAAGGAATCGAAAATGTAAATACTACAAGGACAGCTGGGTATTATTATTATTATCCCCCTATGAGAGGGCCACTGTGTGGTCGTACCGGGCCTCCAGCTCCCTGTGCTGCGCCTCCAGGCTGCGGTTGCTGCTCCTCAGCTGGGAGTGTTTGTCCAGCAGCTCCTCAAGCTCCGCTTCCTGCCGCTGCTGCAGCGCCGTCATCCGCTCGTGGTCCCGCCTCAGAGCTTCCATCCTGGCTGTTGACTCCTCCCTCTCGCGTGCCCACACCTTGGACTCGGCCTCCAGGGCTGCGCGCCGGGCCTCGCTCTCGCTGCAGCGCGACAGCACTGCTGCATGCTGGGAGTGCTGGGACGCCTGTTCCACCTGGACCAGTGAAGCAGAAAATGGATGGGCAAGACCAGCAGCGACGGGGGAAGTGTTGGGCGTCTTCTGGTGCCAACAGTAACCTGCAGCTGCGTGTTGAGTGTGTGCAGGCTGGTGCAGGACTCCTGGAGGCTGAGGGAATGCCGACGGAGGGCCTCCAGCTGCTCCTTCAGGTGCTCGCAGTCCTCCTGGGCCTGGGACAGCTTTGATAACAAAGCCTCCTGCCCTGCGACCACCGCTGCTTTCTGACAGAGAGAATTTCATCATGATTGACCGTCCGGCTCCATGCAGAAGAAGCTGCAGGGAAAATATCAGCCTTTCGCTGGCAGCCTAGTGCGTTCATTGTCATCACTCTCCCACGATCTCCTGTCTACCTGAATGAAAACAAATCTGATTGCAAATAAGTCTCCCCAACTGCTGTTTACCGGAAGATTTCACTCAAGCATTTATTTAGTATCCAATTAGCAAGTCTGCAGACAATTTTGTAAATACGTGGCTATAATTTGCTCTGATTAATAGAGGAGGCTGCTGATTGGGGAGTGAGGTTGATAGATTATCTTTTTTTCTAAAACAAAAACATAAATGCAGAAGGCACAGAAAGTATTTTCATGCAAAATTCTTTTTGTACCTTCTGCTTATGTTTGATTTTTTTATTCGATCCCAGGCCCTGCATAGCACATGTAGAGAATGATACCAAACTGCGATTGCTCCCTAAGGTGCATCTTCAGCATGCTAAAGAGGAGGACTGGTTATTTCTAATGTGGCACCACGTGAGTTAGTCTCTACCACCCCGATTTTAAATAAGCTGCAGTTAACAGAAAATAGATGGATGGACTTGGACTCTTCCCATTCCAATCCCACACCAGGATCTGAAAGAATCACAAGGATGCCGGGGGGGATTTCAATCATTTTCTCCATTTTTTTTTTTTTTTTTTTTTTTTTTTTTTGGCTTAGATACATTTCAGATGGAAGATTGAGTTAAACACAGACTTTTGATTATCCAAAAGAAAGCAAAATATTCTCAGAGGTATTTAACTACATCTGTCAGGCTCTAGAGAGCTACTGCCCGTCTTGTTATCAGTTGATGCCATTAAAGGCACACGACTCGAGATGCGAAGGAGGATTAAATAGATTGTACGAGCACAGCCGTTATCTACTCACTATTAAGTCAATAGGAGGGGGTGTGAAGTTGCTCAGTCCTTAAATTGCTTTGGGAGGTCCAAAAGTAAATGGAGATACAGCAAGATCCACAGTCACTAACACAGGCAATGGCTGCTGCGATTTTGTTTTGGTTTTTTATTTTGACTGAGCAGCGTTAAAAATTGTTTTGACTCTTACGTAGCCTATGTTCCTGTTACCAAATGCCTTTATTAACAATAGGGTGCTAAAGAATGGCATACCGCCCCCTTGTGGTAAACATAGTGGGAGAGGAAATCGAAAAATACTTAATGCTTTTATGGCAAGAGATAATGTGAATTATTTTAATATTTTAGTTTTTTGTAATGCTTACATTTTTCATTATTTTATCGGTGCCCCTGCATTTAAGATTCATTTTGTGTGTTTTTTTCATACTTTGACAACAGAACAAAGTCAATGAAACAAAACTGCTAACCTTGGCTGTCCTGGAGTGTCCTCCCTTCAGCTCTACTTTAAGTGTACGTGCGTGTGTGTGTGTGTGTGTGTGTGTGTGTGTGTGTGTGTTTGAGAGTAAGAGCTACAGCATGAGAGCAGCAGGAGAGATAAGGAAGATTAACAGTGGCTGAAGTGAAATTATATATTTAAAAACCTGATGAACGGCGATAAAGCAGCAGCTCTGGAAATAAAAGGCCGTGTTCACAAAAACGATGCCCTATTCTGAGATAATAACCGTGAAGCATCTCACAGCAAGCATCTCAGCATAATATAGATCGACTCCTTACAGTGCTGTTATTGTAGCAGACATTTATGACTCTAAAATTCTCAGGATCTTGTGGCTACAGCAAGCTCACGTTCACACACCTCTTTTTCCAGGGCCGTCAGCCTCTCCCTCAGCTGTCGCTCTGTCGCTCCTGCGTCGCCCTCATTGGTTGGGGAGAATTCAAGGCCCTCATCAACTTCAGGGGTCCTATCCACGTGTGGGGACTCCTGGCTGCGTGTCTGACAGACGTGCACTGTGCTTGAGGAGTCTGAATTAGCGACCACCTCCACGACGTCGATGTTTTCCATTTGGCTTTGATTGAGGAGTTTGGAGAGCGAATCTACTCTCTCCTGTGACTGGCTGAGGGACGTGGACGCGATCACAAGTTCAGCCTCCGCTTTCTGGAGGTTCTCGCTCAGACGCTGGACCTCAGCGGACAGCTCCTGAGAGTGTGTTCGCTCATTGGAAAGCTCCTGAGGAGAGAGCGAACGGTGCAAACGCAGGTTAGAAGATTACAATTCGTGAAAAGTAAAACAGCAAGTTAGAAGAAAAAAATAATCATTTATCCTCACTGGCAGCTTTGGTATCTGGATAGAGACAATATTTTTTTTACCTGTTGTGTTCAGGACTCGTAAGCGGCACAAGTCAACCACAAACGTCACATTAAATATGGTTACTCTCAATTAATGTCCTAAAACTCATACAATTAGCCACCTCTGCATCCCAGCAATTACTGTCAAGGATTAAACTAGCTTGTCACACACACGAGGACACACACCTGAGAAAGTGCATTAATGCTGGCGTGAGCGTCTGTGCACTTCTCCTGCAGCAGCTGTCTCCCCTCCTCCGTGCTCTTTAATTTGCCACGAAGCTCTTTCTCCTGGTCCTGCAGCCGAGCACAAAGCTCCATGGATTCAGACAGCTGCTGACACACAACCCTACACACACACACACACACGCACACACACACACGTTAATGGCCTCACAAGGCAGCTACAGGTTGAATAAAGGCTTGACATTATAAATAAACACATGGTGCAGCCAAACTGCTCTCTGAAGCCTTGTTAAGTTAATTGCATGCCTGAGCTCTTAATTAAGCTTAAGAGAGCGACGTTGGCTGCACGTACCTGTGTTCAGAATCCTGAGCACACGCTCGTTGGCTGCTGTGCTCCAAGGCCAGGGTGGTGCTCTCCAGCTGCTGCCTCAGTCGGCCGGCCTCCCTCTCTCTCTGCCTGCCCTGCTTCCGCTGGCCGTCCAGCTCTGACTGGCAGGCCTCCTTCTCCTGTTCCAGCCTCGAGGCCTCCAGCAGGGCCTGGTCTCGAGCCCTTGCCAGGGATTCGGCCTCCAGGGTGGCCTCGCGGAGCTCTGCCTCCAGCTCTTCCTCCCGACGCCGGGAGCCGTCCAAACTGCGAGCCTGACGTTCCAGCTCGGACCTGAGTGTCTGAACCGTGAGCTCCAACTGCTCTCCCTGAGGGAGGAGAGAAGGTGGAGAAGTAAAGATGCCCTGTGGAGTCTCTAACAGCGCCAAGCACCAGTCTTCTGAAGTATCCTTTCATCATGTGAGGCGCTGAAATCCATTTCTGCGTTGGTGTATTTTTTCCACCAAGAAAAAAAGAAATGCTTTAAATAAGTGTTTGATTCTTGTTGAAAGGGCTGTGCATTGGTTCCTACGGCCCAAACTTGTGCTGCACTTGTTCTGGCATCAATTAATAAGCCGGATTTAATGGATTTAGTGGATCCAAGACAGTGGAAAATGTTCTTTTTCAGAGACTGCTGTCACACACTCCCCATCCACAGTAACGGCAGGACTTTCTTTTATTAAAGGCCTGGGTACATCGCTCTCAACCGAAGGTATTCATGAGCGCATTTAATGATATTTCTTTTATGCTGACATGGCACTGCTCTTTCCCTTAGCTTGCAATTTCTGTCTCGCAATTTAACAGTAATAAGTTCATTAAACACCGTACTTTGCATCCAATCTCTAAAATGTCCCCACGCCCACAAAAAGAAGAAGGGAAAGGACCAGATGTTCCAATGTAATGTGTATAAATGACTTAGTTACTTTCGAACACAGGCTGGAGTTATAAGGGAAATAAAGATGCAGCCTGTTATTTAAATAAATCTGTTATCAAATTTCATGTTTTGCTTTCATATTATCCCTGATCTTTCTTCCATATAACAGACATCTGTTTTTTCTGCGCATGTGTACTCTCTAACCTTGCGCTGGGCGCTGCGCATGGCGTCCACCGAGCTGCGTAGCGTGTCCCTGTCCCTCTCCAGCGCGGCTCGCTCCCCCTCCAGGGTGGCGATGACCGTCGTTTGCATCCTGTGCAGCTCCGCTTGGCTTCGAAGGCGGCACAACTCCTCCTCCATGACTAGCCCTTCGGACTGAAGAACCTGGGAGAAACAGGCTGAATTTCATCTAGAAGCGCAGCAGGTGGGCTCAACACGATGCTCAGACAGTGTTGACGTGCATCTCCAGGAATCACACTGCAGACGCTGAACCAGAGGCTCTGAGGTAGAAATGCCAATAAAAGCGTGTTCACCTGCTCACAGTGACGATGCTCACGTTTAGTTTGTGCAGACGCAGTTTGTAAGAGAGAAGGACGGGTCAGTGAAAGCATCCAGCACTGAGCGCTTCCCGTCAGTCTCCTCATATTTCATTACAGTCGTTTAGAACATCTCATTTTAGTCTTGTTGCCATATTGATCAAAAGCTTTAGCCAATGATTAAGTCTAGAGTCTAAGTCTAGATATAAATGTCTACGCCACTGTATCCTTCACCAGTCTCCATGAGGACACTAGCTCCGCCCGTACGTACCTCTATCTGCCTGCGTGCGTCGGCCAGGCTCTCTGCAGCTTTCTTCAGGTGCTGCTGCTCGGCCTCCAGGACCACCAGCCTTTGTTCGGCCTCCCAGGTTCTCTTGCTCTTTTCGGCCAGCTTGGAGCGCAGGTCCTGGGCCGCCTGCGCCTGTCTGTCGGCCTCGTCCTGAGCCTCCTGGAGCTGGGTTGTCAGCAGCTCCACCTCAGGTCTGCGCAGGGAGGTGTTGGCCTGGCCTGCAGCTGGGATCGCTGCATTATCCTGAGAGCCGTCTGCAGCCTTTGCGCATGTTGTCGCCCCGCTGTCTTTGGTCTCCTGCTTCTCTCTGTCTTTTTGTCCTCCTTCTGCCTCTCCCCTCCTGTGGGACTCCACCACTTTCTCAGGTGTTTCTTCTGCCACAGCTTGAGCATGGAGAACCTCCTCTCCCACTCCTGCTTCCCTGTGGGTCCCAATGATCTCCCCTCTTCTCTCCACCATCAGTCTCATCTTTCCCTCCCCTTCTCCCCTGCAGGACTCAGCGCCCTGGACTCCTCTTTCTACCTTCTTCTCCTCCTCCACCTCCTCGCTGCCCTCCCGCCTTTTGCTGCTGAGATGTTGCATTTCGTCCACCAGCTGTTCCAGCCGCTGCTTCAAAGTGGCATTTTCATTTTTCAGGTTTTCAAACTGAAATGTGTGACAGGGCAACAAAAGTGTGGGTTGAAGGCTTTTTTCAAATATTTGTATTCCCTCCAGGTTTGTTTTTATCATTGACCTTCTCTGTGCTGAACCAGGATAAAGCTTGAAAAGGCTGAAACTGACTTTCCTCAAACGACAAATCGAAATTCAGTGCAAGAAACTAAATATGTCACGCAAACAGATAGAAAAAGCT
The DNA here is from genome assembly GCA_016586285.1 of Arothron firmamentum. Taxonomy (NCBI): domain Eukaryota; kingdom Metazoa; phylum Chordata; class Actinopteri; order Tetraodontiformes; family Tetraodontidae; genus Arothron; species Arothron firmamentum. Next base: position 18,902 of record BJFM01002620.1, read on the forward strand.
AACACTCGTCTTCTCAGAAACGCAGAATATTCAACAAAAATTAGCCTGAGTGGGATGACTGATGGTAATCATCACAGTGAATATTGAAACAGCTTTCAGTGTAATTAAGTCTCAACTGTTCATTTAATCAATGAATTTTGGGGGAAATAGTGGCGGTTTTCTTCTATCATACATCATACTTATTTGGCTGTTTCTAGTGTATTAAATATATTGAGTCTTCATGGTGCAGTAATTGTATCATCGGGGGGGTCGCTGGTGACAGACACGCTTTTATACTTTTTAAAGCAACAGTCTTACTTTCTGTGAGCTTATTTTAGACCAGTTGAGGAGATCCAGCCACTCCGAACGTTGTTCATTCCTGTTATCAATGCTGAATTAAGGCTAAGAGCAAAGTTAGCTCACCTCTCTGAGTGTGTTCTGGTGTTTCAGCTCCAAGCAGAGCAGCTCGTCCTTCGTGTCTGGAGAATCAACCTGCAGCCAAAAGACAATCAATCCAAAACAACCAAACAAAATAAAGAAGGACAGGAAGGAAATATACTTAAAATAAGTAGATCGGAGACACAAACTGTAATGAAAGATAATGTAAGTGACTTTAGGGCAGCTGAGACGTTGTTCCGCAGGGTCTCATCTCAGACTGGCTATCTGATCTTTTTGCTGACTTTTCATTTTTCATTGACTTTTTCCCTGCTTGATCATCTTCATCTGGCTAAACGCTCTCATGTCACAACTGTCTGGTGTTGCTGACTCCTCCTGCGAGTTAGCAGCAGTGTTGTTGCCGTTATTAGTGCTCCTCAGAATCCTTCAAGGTTTTCAGATTACTATCAAATTTGCCGTGGCGTTAATTAGGAACCCATCAAAGCCCTGACCTCCTGCTGGGCCTGCAGCTCCTCCAGTAGGCGCTTCAGTTCTGCGTTCTCCTGCTCGGCTCCCAGCAGCCTCAGCATCGACGCCTTGCCCACTTCAACACTCAGCGGTTTCTGATCTGAGATATAGAAAAAGAGCCAAAATAGAAACCACAAATACATATGCTCTGATATTATGTTGTTTCTTCTCAATATCCTCTTCTCACAATGTTTTCTCTTATCAGTTAATTAAAATGTCTAAAAAGAAAGGTGGAGATAGGCCGGCGCACTGACCGATCAGCTCCTTCAGCTCCTCCTCAAAGTCGGCTTCAGATTGGAGGAAGCTTTGGTGCACGCCGGCGGGGACGCCGCCACAGTGCCTCAGGTCCGTCTCCAGGGTCATGTTCACCTCCAGCAGCTCATCCGCCCGCTGCCTCTCGGTGTCTCGTTCCTGCACGCGAGCGGCGAAAAAGATCAGCGGCCATGGCAGCATTTGGCCGAGGCGCTCACTGCTAAAACACAAGGGTGAAAAAAATCGCACCACACCCACCGCTTCCACATCTATGATTCTCTGCCGCAGAAGGAGATTGTCCCTCTCAAGCTCCCGCAGTGAGGAGCAGCGCGTCCGCGCGTCGGCCAGCTGCTCCTCCAGTAGAGCTTTGGTCTCCTGCAGGGCTGCACACAGCTGCTGCTGCTCCTGCAAGAGTGCCCACCAGCTCACTCACAGGCCTAATCCCGAACCATGAACAAAACACGCTAACCAATGGACCGAACAGTTGATGTTTGACACTCGGCGTTTTCTTTTAACAGATCTGATAACAAAGAAATTCCTCAAAGGTCAGTTTAATTTCTAATGGTCGCTGGTGGAAACTTTCAAATAACTAGAAAAACACCTAGAATTCAACTTCTGCCCTAGCACCAAATCTTACATTTTGAATTTTTTTGTGCATTTTGGACAAATTCGAAGCTCTGGTGCAATGAAAAGTTGTCACTGATGCTAGTTTTGAAGCGTTTCAGATCATAATCCATTGTTGTGCGTTACTAACTTTCTCAATAGCCTTGTTGATTTCTTGTTTGTCATCTGCTGTCATCAAATTATGATGAACATTCTGCACCTTCAACTACAGCTTAAGGCAGTGACGTTGACCACAGGTGTGAGAAGACAGAGCGCAGTCGTTTCCATCGGCTTTTGCTTTAAAGAACTGAATCCTGAATCAGTCCTGGAGACAACAGTTTAATGTTTAAAAGGTCCTAGTTCCCTAGTTATAATGCTAAAAACGGTTATGTTACCTGGTCTTTGAGATGTATATATGTACATGTGTATGTTGTGTGTATGTTTTGTGCACGTTCATGTTGAGAGTGTTTGTGAGACCATTTAATGGCAGAACAATCAGAGTCTGAAAGCATTTCACAGTGGAGCTTTTTGAGCAATAACTCAAATTTTGTGTGTTGTGACTTGTGTGTTTATGGTGCGTGCATGCGTGTGTGTTTACCTTCAGCTGCGTGCGCGTTAGCTCCAGGCTGCGCAATCTGTTTTTGCAGCTCTGAAGCTCATTTTGGAGTTGCTCTGCCCGTGCAGCTCGCTCTCGGGCGCAGTCCAGCTCATCTCGCAGTGCACGCATGCCTCTCGCTTCAGCCTGCAGGCTTCGATTCTGCACATACACACACACACACACACACACAAGCACATGCACATTCATACACCAGCGGGATGAGGTCAGATGGCATCTGCAGCAAAGCAAATGTTGACTAACTCATCGTGTGTGTGTGTGTGTGTGTGTGTGTGTGTGTGTGTGTGTGTGTGTG
>BJFM01002621.1:0-40002 GCA_016586285.1 Arothron firmamentum
CCCCCCCCCCCCCGACTCATGTCACTTTGCATTACTTCTGCGGTGGCTTGACACAAATGAAGGAGCAGACCAGCAGGGGTTTCAGATGGAGCCAAGTGAGCCATGCAGGCTGCTGGGACCTCAGCGCCAGGATGATGTCACCTTGCCTGCCCACAGGCCTGAATTCTTATTGGACGGGAGCGAGGCCATCGTAGATGTCCATGAACGCAAGCTTATCACGTTCTCCTACTGTCCTGTTACAGTCACGGTTCACAATGTTTGATTTCATGATGGCAACTGCTGAAAAAGACTGATAACATTAAATAGGTTATTTTGCTTTGAGCTTTAAATCTGATTTTTATTTTTCAAATTTCTGTGGTCATGAACTTTGCCAGTCAGGAAAATCAAGAAACCCACTTGCATTTTGGGAAATATAGGATTCAGGGAGGTAACTTTCAAAAAAACACCCAGTGAGTTTCTTTCTTTCTATCTTTCTATCTATCTATCTATCTATCTATCTATCTATCTATCTATCTATCTATCTATCTATCTATCTATCGTTTTCTCAATTCAGGGAGGGAGGGGGGAAAAAGTCAAGCCACGCTCTCCTGTAACATAAATTAAGTAGCACATTTAGAGAAGGACATTCACAATGTAAGACATTTATCATTTATATTTCATATAAAGCAGCTGGATGTCACTCTGTTGCGACAAGTGAGTGTATGCAGAAAAATCACAATATTTACAGAGAACAGATGAAAGTGTAGAAAAATATAGAGAAAATACAGTCTCAATGTATGTTAACTGTTTCTGTGAAAATAGATCAAATGCATTCTTTCATATACCTTAATTCAACAAAGCATTTTAACAATTGTGAGCTGTTGGGAATTATTTGAGCACATTTGACTTTTCCATTTCGAGCATATTTCGTACTAGACCTAGTATCAGAACTGTTTCAATTCCACTAACTAATCTGAAGAGTTTACAGCTCCTCCTCGTCTCTGCTAACTGCTACTTTATTTTATGAAATTTATATGGTGTGAGTAAGATTTAGATTAAAGTTGGTATTGCTGTTTTGCTGATAATAATCAAGTATTGCACAATAGGAGAAATACAAATTCCAAAAACTTGGAGAATTCTCCCAAACATTAGTTATAATGCCATAGGGGCAATGCCATAGGGGAGCAGCAACAGTGAATATTTTAGTGCTTCCATCACCTGTGTGTGTTCTTGTGCTTGCTACATACTGAGTAACAAAATAGTCATTCTACTAGGAAAGTGAGGACATTTTTGGGAAGTGAGAATAATTTTCCTGGTCCTCACAACTTCATAGGACATTTGAAGGTTAAGATATGGTTTTAAGGTTGGGGTTAGAATTGGGTTTCAGGTAGGGTTAGGGTTTGGGTCAGGGGCTGGTAATACAATCTGCCTATAAAAGTCCTCATAAAGATAGAGGTACAAGGATGTGTGTGTGTGTGTGTGTTGTGTGTGTGTGTGTGTGTGGATGCATGTGAAGATAAGGCTGAAATTTTTATTTTTAGGTGATGAAAACGTAACGAAACATCAGCGCAATTACATCAGTGCACATTTTTTCAGAAATGTGAGTCAGGACTAATGTCAGAGGACGCTGTAGCACTGAAATGAATCCTGCTGAATTGCACTTGTACCCCTGATGTGTCTGTGGAAAACCCCCCTCCTGATATTCCCTCTCTGTTAGGAGAGAAGCAGCTTGGCTAGAAAGACAAACATCCCACCCAGACCAGCAGCAGCTGCAACAGCCACCACCCTCACCGGGAGGAAGTCCATAGAGTCCTCCAGCTTGGTGTGCAACTTCAGGACCTGCCGGTGGGTGTCCTCTGGGCTGCCCGAGTTCTCGATCACGTGACTGGCCAGGCCGCGCTTTTCACTGAGCGGCATCTGAGCAGCCACGCGCTGCTCAGCCTGCTCCCGGGTGAGACCGTCTCTCTGCATCAGGCGTGATAGCTGAGTGGCAAGGTCGCTGGAAAGGAACGGACAAGAATGGCTCGTTAGCATAGCTTGTTAAAAACTCTAGAGGCTGTGAGTCACACATTAGCATCCAGAGAGCCTCGGACAGTTAGGCAATAACGCAATAGTCCGAAACTTAATGAAACGTTTTTAAAAAAGAAAGGATTACCAGTAAACGACTACAGTGTGGTTCAGAAACTTAGTGAGGCGTCTGGTTTCGAAGAGAAGGGGCACATCCAGCACCACATAGCGGTAGCCTGAAGAGACATACAGTAAAACAGTTACACTCAAGTGGGGTGAAAATTACAAGCCTGGCCAAAAAGCTTTCAAAACAGAGCTAAGAGATATTTAAAGTCAAATATATTGCCTGCCAGTTCCTATGTTTGGCTGAGGTATTAAAAAAAAAAAAAAAAACACAGAAAGTTTAACATTAGTCGAGAAAAGTAAACGTCCTCCCGGTTTGATTATCGATCAGCACCTCTGATGAAGTAGAACAGGATCTCCTTGAGCATTGCTTTGTGGATCTCCGGGTGGGTGATGGAGTTCAGCAGCCTGCGCTTCTCTACACAGGCGAAGATGAGCTGGCCCAGCTTCTGCCGGTCGATCTCCCCGTTCTCAAGTAGGATCTCAGGGCCAAAATGGTGCACGATGCGGGAATAGGCCGGTGTGTTTGGCTCTACAACTGCTCTCAAAACATGAAAAGACCTGATTTTCATTAGACAATAATGTTAATATTTAACTGTAAATATAATTTTTTTTACTGTTATCCTTGTTCAAAAAGATGTGTTACACATTATTTTTTCGGAATCAACGAGTCAGTCATATAATCCACAAAAATCTGATTGTGTTTAGTTAAATTTTGCGCTCTGCTTCATTCACCTACCACTGTGACCTTTAACTGGACCACAAAGCCAGAGCATCATCACAGCTGTCAACCAGAGACAGCCATCACGGCTCTCCCTCTCCCAGCGGTTTTCTTAATGAACTCCCTGCAGGGCCTAGTCTCTTTGTATCCCTTGACATCTTATAGAGTTCACGCGGATGACACTTGAGCCTAAATAAAAATCGCAGTGAAGACACATTCACCAACCTTTCCTAGCCACGACATCAGCGTCGATGATGGGGCAGCCGAGCTCCTTCAGCATGGAGGACACTGAGCTCTTTCCTGAGGCGATACCTCCAGTCAGACCCACCAGGAACATCTTAAATCACACATAATACGCTTAAAATACGAGTGGTGTTTAATAATAAACAGAAGCATAATTGTGATGGCGCTTTTTTTTTTTTAATAATAAAAACGTATATTACTGTTGTATATAGCGTAATATTGGATTGCACTTTGCTGCACAGACAAAGCACCATGACTTAAATCATTTCGGTGATAATGGAACGTTAAGGGGTGTGATTGTCACCAGATGAAGGAAAACACCCCCTTCGTCTGTAATAACAGTGCGGGGAATTAATTTGGAAGCATTGTGTTGTAGTCCATAAATGCCGACACTATACCTCGTCAACGATCGATCCCCTTAAGATGAAAATGACGTAGTTACAGCCCGTGGTGACCCTCGGTGGGGTGTCGCGATGTAAACAAGGCGGATCACTAACTGACTAACGTTAGCACGTCTGGGTCAAAAGCTGGCGAAGCCACGACTATATCTACTTTTTGTGGCTCAACACCACTCAAACGAAGAGTGTCGGACACGGTGGGGTTGTTAAATGTCTCTGTTGGCGCTTCTAACCCAAACTTAAACTACATCCAAACGACATTGCTTTGAAGCTATGAAGGTGCCACTCTAACACTTTTCCGAAATGTTGCACCTAATATTTCGTTCCGCCTTACGAATATGAATTTCCGGTTCAAGCACCCTCCCTCCAGTCCGTGGAGAAACATACTGCTTTCAACTCGAAAATAGCTAAACTAAAACAAAGACGTGAATTAGTAAACAGAAATTGGTTACCCATTCAGGTACTTAACTGTATTAAGTTGATATTTTAGTGAACAGTTATACTTTATAGGATTTTTTTTTTTAAGTTTGGAGATGTATATTAGTGAAAATGTTCACAGTAAACGTACTTTGAATTGCATCTGAACAAAAAGACAATAAAGGCATTATGAAGCACTACAGCTATTTGTAGCACTATTGCAAATCAGATATTCGCATAACTGATACTATGAATATGTAACTGATGCGGAATCATTCAGTTTTACTTCTGAAATCAAGTGTAAGCAAATAAAAACAATTTCCAAAAAATCAAAAAGTAGTTTTATTAGGTACATCTGTGCTTTGTTTTGATATTTCTGCAGACTGAAGCTGGTTTAAGGAATTGTGGGAATGTTTGGACCTTTTGCGCTTGTGGACTATCTCCCCTTCATCCAACTCCAACCTCCCTCTCTTGACAAAAAGATCTATCCTGGACTCAAGACTCTCACAGCGTGGACGCTCCAGCAGCTGCCGATAGTTTTTCTGCCTACTGCCTTCAATGAGCCAGCAGTGTTCAGAAGAAGTCCCACCTGGAGATAAGGGGAAATTAAATAATTGTGTTTAAAATAAGCTATGAGCATTGAGGACACATTTACATTCCTGACTGGAAGGTCTTAGTGAATATCCCACCTATACTCTCCAGACCCTTGATCATTCCATGGAGGACATGGGTCCGGACTGCACTTTGGGTCCAGTGATGCTGCAACGTAGAGAGCACGTGGTTCACCTCATCATTGCTCTGCTGCCAGTCCAAACCCTCAAAATGACAGTCGTACAGCACCAGTGGGTAGTCAACTGCCATGCTGGAGACAAGAAGAGACAATGTTAAAATGTCCTGATGCAACCGCAGTATCCAAGCAACTGCGCTAACTAAGCACATGGATTTACCTGTACTGAGGCTTCCTGGGGTTACTCTGAACATCCAGGAGCTGATTAATTATCTCTGGCACTTCTAGTTTCTGCCCTATCAGGAGTAGCAGTGCCATCATGCATCGTACCTGCAGAATGTAATTAATTAAATAATTAAAATACGCAGACTGCTTATCGTTCTCGGAAAGAGTGATGCCACATAGATAAGATCCACAGAGATCATACAATTGCACTAGATTTTCTGATACCTGATGGTAAAGGAAGGCCAGTCCCTTGACCTCAAATATAAAGACATCATACTGGTCTGTGCTGGAAGTGTGCTCAGGGTTCACAGGCCTGACTGATGCTGACAAAATGGTCCTCTCAAACTGCAACACTCCGTTGCCCACATCCATTTTGCACAGGTTGCGGAAGTCATGCGTGCCGTTGTACCTGTAACGAGTTTCCCCATTTAGCTTCAACTGGTTATGATACTGTCTGCAACTCTGTGCTTTCACCCACCTTTTTGCAGCATCTGCCATCAGCTCCACATTCAGGGATCCTCTGGGGAAGTAGTACCGGTACGTGCGGGACTGACAATCAAAGCGTGCACTGAAGCCCTCTGCTGCAGGAGCCCAGTCCAAGATCCGGATGTCGTGTGGCAGGACTCTGTTCAGCATCTTCACATAAGGTAGCTCAGAAACAGCGGTTTTACTTTTTTTGCCAGCGTCAACATTTTCAGGGAGCCTGACTCCAGGTCCGCCACAGAACTGCGTGGAACGCAAATCTATAGTGATGACCTGTAGAGAACACAAGCTTACTATATACACACACAATTACACAAAAAGGGAAATGGAGGTCAGTGGAGACTTTGAACCGCTGTCACCTGAGAAAAAGCACTAACTCCTTTATCAGTTCGACCGCACCGGTGATAGTTGGAGCTCTGTCGGTCTTGAATCAGACATGTCTTCTGCAAGGCTTCAAAGAGCCTAGCTTCTACTGTCTTGTCTGTGTTCTCCTGGACAGCAAAGCCCTGGTAGGCCCATCCCAAGTAAGCCAGCCGCAGAGCCACATGGCGTCGAGGGTGGGCAGAAAAATCTAAATGACGATTTTTTCCTGCTTTCCCCCCCTTTTTGATAACGTTACCGTTTGGTGCGCAGTTACTTTCACCATGACTGGGAGATGGATCGGATATCAGTTTTGCATCATTGCTAGGCTTCTCCAACTGGGACTTGAGTTTCTCCAGCTCTGCCTCCAGTTCCTTCATGCGCTGCATTAAAGCCTCGGACATTCTGCAGTATAAAAACAGAGAGCAGCTTGATTTCCGAATAGCTACAATTTATTAGCTACATAAACACACGTACATTTATTTACACGTACATTGTCGACATGTTCACTTACCTTTGTAATATGTTACTATTGTCATAATGGCACTACACATTATTGCCACAATAATCTGGACATTAAGCTAACGTCAACATTTGTTTCCTGACTAAGCGCTACACACCCAGATGTTCACATTAAAAATGACATATTTTACATCCCAGTGGGCATCTATTCATAATATCAGCTAGTGTACCTGATTTTGCTCTCAACGTAGATCAACTTGTGATTTCCTTAAGTTTTCGTCGTCGATGCACGCTTTTTCCGATGGCCGGAACGAGAGCGATTCAGAAAACGGACGGGTTCCCTTTAAAGGGATTGTGGGAAATGTAGTCTAGTAACGAATGCCTCGCCTTTAATTTACTCTATTCTATTAATAGCGTTGGTAAATATTGAAAAACAACAACATTACAGCTGGATAAAGATATAATAAAACAGCATTTATTGATTTTTTCCCCTTCCACGTCGGCTATCGTCAAATTATCTTTGTTATCTCATTCCTGGCTTTTTTAAAGAACTCTTTTTAATTTTATAAATATCTGTGGTCTATTCTATATAAGATTTTATTTTATTTTTTTTAGCAATTATAACGATAATTATCTATTATAATTGTCAAACCAAAGAAATCCAATCTTTCTTTTTTTTATTGTAACAGTCCAATAGAAGAAGATTTTTTTTTTGATGTCATGGATCGTAAAAATATATTTAATTTCCGTACATGAACTTTTTGAGTTACGCGCAGGAGAAAGGCTACAGCTGTTCAAACACATAGCTATGAAATAACATATTTAAACGATGTGGACAGGATGAAAAACAAACCTTAAAATGAAACATGGATAACCTGGGAAAATTGTCAGTGAAAGTTCATCTGTGCTTCATCAGTTGTTATTTTCATCTTCAGGAGTCCATGCACTTGTCTACTAGAGGCTGAAAATGTTGCCACCATGTCAAAACCTCAAAAAAAAAAAAAAAAAAAAAAAATGCACCCAGTGTACAAAACACCGAAGCCTATTTCTGCAGGACATGTTTGAATATTTTTCAATAACATAAAGTATTTTTGCATTTTCAAAAAAATGTGATTATTTAGTCCCATAAGCACAATATTTTTTTTCAAAAAAACTGTTATTTTTCCTTTTGCAACTTTTTTTCACTGCTGTATTTTGTCTTTAGTTACTGTGTTTCATCAGTAAAGACCCAACCTCTTTGAAACATAAACAGCCTCGAATGCAGCCTGCTCAGTCAGAGAACTGTCACGGTTCTCTGACTTTATCCCTTATCTCTCCAGCTAAATGACGGATTGATTCTAAATGTCTCCAGAGACGGTGGGAGTCATTATGGTTGTTTGGTGGACCAAACAATCTCTGCTATGCACAGCAGAATGTCGTTGGAGCATTTCCTGGGAAAATGGAAGTACTGTAATTGACATAACTCTGCATAATAGAAACATTGTCCTCCTCAGTCTTTTCACATCCTGTTTTGAACTTGACCAAAGAAATTGTCTATTAGGAATATTTGTCTGGAAAATAGATTTAAAACAGTTATTTAAAAAAAAAAAAAAATCTATATAAGGTGGGGGGAAAAAAACAGAAGTGGTCTGTGGTATGTTTTTACCTTATTTGGCTCTTTCAAAAGAATGGAGAAATTCAGCCGGGCCAAGATCCTGCATTTTTCAGAGGTGATGTTATCTGCCTCTATTTATTTATTTTGATAGGACTTTTCAGGATACAGAGACTTTGACTTTGACTTCTTTAAATGAAGCTCACAATCTGATTGACCAAGAAAGCTAATTCGCCCAGTTTATTTTGTTTTCCACAATTCCAAGATCAGTAGTAATGGAACAATTTCAATTTTCTTTACCAAGTAACCTAGAAGTAGTTATGGATCTTGATCATTGAGGAAAAAACATTAAAATGGTTAATAACTGATAAAGACTAAAATACACTAAAATCAACTAAACTTTAAGTGATTGTCCAAAGAGATCAAATTAACAAAACAGGGTAAATAAGCACTTGTTGGGGTCAAGAAAATTTTGATGAGACCTAATTTATTATTTTGTTAATATATTGAGGTATTTTGTAAATATGGTATCGAATAAGGACATTCTCCGGAAGTTTATTGTTTCATCAGCACTCTCTGCTTCATGTCGGTTATTTTCTTGAAGGACATGGGGGAAGGGGGGGGTGTGTTTACATCTGATTGTGTTGAGGAACATTTGCCTTTTTTAAAGTGGAAATGTGAGCTGGGATGAGCGCATCTGCCAGTAAACACTTCAGCTTTTGCTGATATCTGGTTGTTAAACAGACATTCACTCAGCTCACAGGACACATGTTTGCAGGCTAAAGTAAACTGTGTGCCTTTCAGCATATGGAACTACTTACATCTTCACATTCCAGTATGGAACTGCTTCCTTCTATTCTTACACCACACCGATTATTGAAATGCCTCCATTTAGGGCCACAAAACAACTGACTGATGGAAGGAGTGTCTGGATTTGCTTTCGCCCTGAGGTCAACTGTGCTCACACCAACAACAGGTAATCTGCTTCAACGGCCATAGTTTAAGGTCTCACTATTGCACTGTGGACAGGTGGGAAAATAGAGCTTCTTCTAACACAACAGCAACGGGGGAGGGAAAAAAAGAGCAAAACAATGTCCTGTTAACGACCCCGACACAAAAGGTAAGACAAGGGCACTGCCAAAAGCCTCTGTGTTTATCCCATTTTAATTTAAACGAGCCTCATTTACAAATGTGGCCACCTCACTTTCATTCATCTCAGAGATCTGGGATTAGAGTGACTGTGGCTGACTTTAGTGCCGTGTTGTCTGTCACCCGGCGGTGCATTACAACATGAACGATTGCCCACATGAAAGCTGTCCTACAGGCTCTTCCTGATTCCACCATGACTGCATGCGTGGCTCCTCCTCCAGTTCATTGTGAATATGTAAAAATTAGGTGTTTATCCACGCCAAACTGAATCTGACAGTGAAGAGAAGCAGCAGGTAAAATGTAGATTGTGCGGTCCTTGCTCCTGTATCTGTTGAATGTTTTGTCACTCCCACGTTTCCTCTTCTTTTTCAACATCTCTTTTGTCTTCTAACCTCTCTGTGCCTCTCTCACTCCATTAGTACAGCGGCACTGCGTGGGCTGGACATGTGTGTTTTCAGAGGGCCTTTCCAACAATACAGGCCCTTTTTCCTTGAACTGCTGTCGTGAGAGGTGGGTCGTGATTTTCAAAAGGCATGTCCGAAGCCAGAGGCCCCTCCTGTTAGCAGCTGAGAGGATGTGTGAAAGGGAACGGGGGTGAGAATTCAACACATCATCGCCGGACTACAAGCCCGCATCTGTTCCACTCAAGGATGGACAAGGAGGGCCAGAAACCAAAGACCTTTGTATCTACATTCCAGTTTGCCCTTAAGCCACAAGCCAGTAGTTTCTTTGTTGGGAGGCAGGAAAATGATGGACTGGATACAAAAAACAGGACTTTAACAGGGAGCAGCCAAGTGGAAGTCTCACCTTCAACAGGTAAATAGTTGACCTGGTTTAATTTAGTTTAATAACTCCTCTTTGAAAGCTCCTGCAGGTACTTCACTTTATTCCCTAACCTTTGCACCAATCTAATCAAATAAAGGAGAATACGTTTTGGGATTAGTTCTGTCATTTTCAGAAAATGAGCTTGGTTTAGATGTGTTGTTTATTCAGAGTAGATACTGTTTAACCAGAAAATACACCGGGCTGACATGCCAATTGCTTCCTTCGAATGTATACAAACGCTGATGGCATTCCAGCGTCCATTGGTAACAACCATGCTGGACATTCCAGCACCACGCATGTGTAAACACACTCATGGTGGGAAAACTCGGTAAACACTGAGTCACTTTGATGTACCATAACAGATTAGCTCTGCCTCAAGGCAGAACAATTGAAAATGCACGTCAGAGCTAGTAATTGTTTTTAATGCTGTCCGGGAAAGATGTTTCAAATACATCTGTTTTGCATCGCCTGACAAATCCAGTTTTTGAAAACCTCGACTTTCATCTCGATGTTTGATCTTTACACTGGGGGGGTAGACCACTAACGGACTCCTATCCTGACAGCAGAAAAGCGTCGTTTCAGACACCCACTTAGAAGCCACAAAAGGAAGCAATGCTTCTTTTCAGGTGTTATCACAGGAAGCCAGCCTTCCTCCAGGATTTCCTGGCCACGCAGTGACAGAAAACTGATAATTGTACCTAATGTGTGCACCGTTATGTCCAAGGAAACTGTTAAAACTGACTATATCAAAGTATGTGTGGTTATTCTATCATTTAGGCAAGAGGATGCCATCACATAATGCTCTATATAGAAATGTTGTTGCCGGTCGGACTCAGGGTTCTCCTGGAGATGCCGGGAGTCAGACCTGCAGAGCTGACGGCGCTGCTAGGAGACCACCCAGCAGTGCTGGTGTACATATCACAGGTGAAGGAAAGGAGTGAAGATTCATATGTTCGCCTGTAAACCTCAGTATTTTTTATTTTAGACTTCTCTCTATGAAACAGAAACAAAGGAAATCCCCAGAACAAACAAGCAGCTGCTCCGGGAGGGCCCATTCAAAGCTACGTCGGCTGAAATCAAAGCCTTGTCCACAAGAGCTTCAAGAGAAAAAAGACAAAAAAACAATGGTAGATTTTGAACTTTTCATAAGCACAAAATCGTATTTCATTAAATACTTGTGAAATATCAACAACCTTTTGGAGTCAGATGGTTGTCAATTCCCTCCAGTCAACCTGACCTGTTGCCCTCTAGAGCTTTCTGTCCATGGAAGTCCTGAATGCAGCAACAACGCAACCAAACTTGCCTGCTAACATCTGATTGGTCAGATACTCATTAAATCTGTCTCTTGTTGCACCTGTATGCTCCCCTCCCTCCACCACAGATACCACACAGCTCCAACTTCAAACAAAAGCCTCTGCCGAAAAAGGTGAGCTCCATAATCCAAGCTGGTAAAACGTTCACTTCCGTGCGCTGTAATGGTTTTGGTGACTGATCCAAAGTCTTCTCAGGACCGCCAGTGCAATTTCTAAACCCACCAGAGCAGGTGGAGGTTCGGGTAGGACAGCAGGCCCGACTACACTGTGAGTTCAGGAGCAGCTCCGTCCCAGTGGCCTGCTGCTGGATTTACAACAGAGACAAGGTAAAAAAAAACAGTGGGTTTATTTTATTTGTGGTCGATCTAATCTGCACTTCTGTAATCTGTGGGTTTCAAATGTAACCATTTTATCAGGTGGTGGGAGCAGTCCAGAGGGTATCGGTCAGCAGTAGTGAGACACAAAGCAGTGTGGAGATCTCTGAGGCCTGTCCCGCTGACACGGGCTCCTACACCGTCGTAGTGCGAAACCGGGAGGGTTCTGCCAATCACACGGTGTCACTTAGTGTCATAGGTGAGAATATTTTTGTGCTGAGATCAGGCAACCATACTTTTTTTGCCCTGAATGTCCTTGTTGTGGTAACACAATTTCAACTTTCTGCAGACCGACCGGACCCGCCAGCATCCCAGCCAGTTGTTTCCCAGCTGACGAGTCAATCATTGGTCCTGTCCTGGACGGGTCCCAGCTACGACGGAGGCAAGGCAGTGCAGGGGTACATAGTGGAAGTGCAACCGGAGGGCTTGGGCGAACCGCAGAGCTGGACTGAAGTCGCCACACGTTGTAAAAGCACGTCCTACCACGTCCAGTCGGGCCTGGAGCCTCTGGGAAAGTACCGCTTCCGCGTCAGAGCCTACAACTCAGCAGGGACCAGTGAACCAAGCCAAGAATCCGAGTCTGTCAAGATGGCTACCATTAGTAGGCAATTTAAATGTTTCGGATGCTTCTATGTACTTGATGTATGTACAGTATCTTTATGTCTATATTTTCTCTGTGTGCAGAGGTAATGAAGCAGCAGCAGCCTGCATCATACGACATAGTAACCATCAACACCAATCACAAGGTGTCCGACCACTACAATGTGCACGAGAAGCTGGGCTTGTAAGTGCGTTTTAAAATGTAAAAGCCTTAAACAACCACGCTGTTGTCTCCCTGGGTGCAGAGGAATGAAGCTGTAATGTGTCCTTTTTGTTTTCCCAGTGGGAAGTTTGGCGAAGTGTTCCGGCTGTCTCATAAAGAGACGGGTCAGGTGTGTGCAGGGAAGTTCTTCCGAGCCCGGTCCTCCAAAGAGAGGGCAGCAGCTCACAAAGAGATTGAACTCATGAACTGCCTTCATCACCCAAAACTAGTCCAGTGTTTGGCCGCCTACGATGTGCGTCCGGAGACGGTGATGGTCTTGGAGTAGTAAGTGATGCTGCTCGTGAGATTACCGGGTTCGCATACTCTGACGCTGAAGTCTTGTCCGTCTCCTCAGTATCGCAGGCGGAGAGCTTTTCGAACGCCTCGTGGACGATAACTTTGAGCACACAGAGCTCACCAGTGCCCGCTACATGAGGCAGATCCTGGAGGGCATGCAGTACGTACACAAGCAGAATATCGTTCACTTGGACCTCAAACCGGAGAACATTGTCTGCGTGGACACAACTGGCACACAGATCAAGATCATCGATTTTGGCCTGGCCAGTAAACTAGGTGAGATTTCTAGATTTGTGTAAAAAAAAAAAAAAAAAAAAAAAAAAAGTCTTATCCCACGCTGTGTATTATTTTTCCATTTATTTTTCAATATTTCCTGCTTGCATTGCAAATAAAAGCTACAATGTAGAGAAACTCAACAGTCCTTATAAGTTAGCAGTTTGGTTTGAAAAATGGGCTGGGTTGGCAAGCCATCAAACGTTTCCTGTTTTGGTTGCACAAGTTTACATAGTTTTGTCTTAACAACATATTTAGGTCGACAGAGTCATTATTTTTACCAGACGCCAGAGATGACAACATCAGGGGGCATCATATTTAAATTCCTTGATGTCTGCAGTTCCCATTATGTAACGAAAAAATACCTCAACTTGATGCAGCAAAGCCAGTGGAGCCAATTCAAGCAGAAGAATTTGGTGATTCTCCAGCTCTGCACTGGATGACCTATTTTATTCTCAGTCTTGAAATTCCTGACTCAATATCTGTAACTAGTACACAGATTACTCATGATGCCGCCAAATGTTTTCTGAACGTTGGTCCTTTTCTTTCAGAGGATAATAAGCCTTTGTTGGTGATGCATGGCACACCTGAATTCGTGGCCCCTGAGGTGATCAGCTTTGAGTCTGTTGGCCTGGAGACGGACATGTGGAGCATCGGAGTCATCTGCTTCATCTTGTAAGTCCACTAAACAAATAGACTTGGAGGATGAAACGTTGTCAAACTCCTGAAATGTGAAGATTACATAAAGAGCGGCACTACTAATGTTATCATAAAAGTTAAAAGGTCGGTGATGCATATTAAGTGATGGGAGACTGTAAAATGTCTTAAAGGTGATTTTACAGTTGTAAAACATGGTGCCATCTTGTGGCACATTTCTATTACTACAATCCATTTCCCCCCCTCTATTAGCTGAAGAGAAGAATAATTTGGCTTCAAGTAAACATTTAAAAAAGTGACAATCTATGTGAAAATGATGACAGGATATGCAGAAAAAACAATTTTATCATGATGTGTTTGTTTTTTTATATCCTAGACTCAGTGGAGAATCTCCATTCCAGGGAAACAATGACGCTGAGACTCTAGCGCTTGTGACTGCTGCCTCCTACGAATTTGATGAGGAGAGTTTTGAGGACATATCCGAGCAAGCTAAAGACTTCATCCAGTCCCTGTTGAAGAAAGACCGCAGGTGTGTGACCCCCCCCCCCCCCTCACACACACACACACACACTTAAAAACACAATATTCTCCTTACGGGTGCACTGTGTCTGTGCTTGGAGAGTACCTCTGTGTGAGTGTGTGTTGGTGTATGTCTGATACACACAGATAATTTCTTTCTTGTGCCATATTCCCTGCAGCTGATAATGTCACATTCAGAGCAAAATATTCCTTGTGACATTTGCAACCAATTTGCATACCAAATTGCCTACCTTGGAATATTAGAGCCAGGGAGTTTTACTTTTCTTTCTAAATGCAGTGATAACGATACCATGCTAACCACCTTTGACAGCCTTTGTGTCTTCCTCTCTCCCTACTCGTTGCTTTCCAGATGTCGGCTGTCATGTACGGAGGCCCTTCTCCACCCCTGGATGATCTCTTTCACCCCCTTGACTCGCAAATCTACCAAGTCCCTCAACAAGGACAGGATGAGACGCTTCCTGGCCAAGCGCAAGTGGAAGGTAAAACATGGACTGTGCCGTTTTCTTATCGTGACTCAATGATGACATTTCACTCCATTGTGCAAACCCCCAGCCCAGTAATAAGTCTGTCATCTGGTGTGATTTGTCCTTTTAAACTTCTAGAAAACTGGTAAAGCTGTTTTGGCCCTGCAGCGGATGGCCAACCTCTCCAACAGGCCAGACTCTCCTGGCAGCTCCTCAGAGGGTAAGACAGATAAAAGCCCCCCCAATCCCTCTCAGACAGACATACACACACACACACACACAGAGTCTCCTATCTCTTTGGGCCACAAACATATGGCAGATGACTCGCCGTTTCCGTTTGTCACATCAAGTTTACCCTTTTGTGATCAGTAAAGCCTTGTTTCTGCTTTTTTTCAACTTCATCCAGAACCCGGCTGGAGCCAGGAGGCAGAGGAGGCCATACAGTCACTGGACAATCAGCTAAGGAGCGAACCTCGCTTCCGACAGGCCCTGAGGGACACCGTCCATCCCACAGGGTCTACTGCTCAGCTCACGTGCATTGTCAATGGTAGGGTGAAAGAACTGTGAACTATTGCATCAACACATTCTGAAATCTGTCGAAAAAGAAGAAAAATGGTTATTTCTAAGTTCAAACTGGGGGCAGTGTTACAGTGATGGCATTAGTCAAGGAAGTCCTAGTGCTAAGGATCTAATGACGCACAGTCAGAATGATGTTGTACAAACATGACCTAAACTGAGAGGCTCCTCAGGCAACTCTAACAAGGAAACCAGAAATATGCTTGAAATTGATTTTGCATAGCTACAGTTTTTTCTTTTTTCTTGGTGTTGTTTTTTTAGGTTACCCCCAGCCGAAGGTGCAATGGCTTCAGAACGGGAACCCCGTGACTGAATCAAGCAGAGTGACCATGGAGCAAGAGGAAGACGGGCTCTGTGCTCTGGTTCTGGTAGATCTGGACCCTTCTGACTCTGGGATTTACACTTGCAAGGCCAGCAACAAGCTGGGAGAAGCAATGTGTTCTGCCAAACTCAAAGTGGAGATGTGACCACAAGACTGATACCCACTCATGAACTCCATCCACCATTTAATGGCAACATCCATGTGTAGCGTTTATACTCGGGATACTAGGTTTTGACTCAACATGCACACTGTCTTGTTACTCCCCTTACA
Organism: Arothron firmamentum; assembly: GCA_016586285.1. Taxonomy (NCBI): domain Eukaryota; kingdom Metazoa; phylum Chordata; class Actinopteri; order Tetraodontiformes; family Tetraodontidae; genus Arothron; species Arothron firmamentum. The sequence goes on from BJFM01002621.1 coordinate 15,599, forward strand.
TTTGTTTTGGCACATGATTTATTGAACTGTATTGTATTTTTTGTTTAAATGTTTGATCACTTTGACCCCTTGAATGAATAAAAACAGAATTATTCAATGAAATAAGGTGTCTGAAATCACACTGTAAAGATATTGTACAGCCTTAAATTTCCACAGATGTAAAAACTGTGTTTCCACAGATGTAACTTTATTATAATATTACAGAGCCTTTTTCAACATTAGCAAATTTAGGTAAATGCAGAGATTGGAGAGCTACAAAGTTCAAGTACAGCATCACATATATCTAAATTAATTTCATATACAGTGTTTAAATCATCTGTTTTCAATTCCCTGTGCATTTATTTTTCCTCTGTGATGCCTAAACTGATCATACTGCACATTTAGAAATAGATATAGATATACTTTATTAACCCAGACATGGGAAATTTGCTTTATACACAGAGCCATTAATAATCCTTAGTGTTTAAAATAATAAAATTTTCAACATCACAAATAAGAATTCTAAACATTGACATATGCCTAAACAATTCAGATCAACTTTGTCTGGGATACTTAATTAAATCCCCTTTTTAATGCTTTCCAGCACTTTGATATCAAATCAAACTAGAGTGTAAAAACGTGGAAAATCATTTAGGCACTCTGTCAAATGAACTCAACTCTGCAGTCGGTCTGCTGCAGTGGCACAGTGACCTATCCGAACACCGTAAGGTATCAGTTGCTCATGGTGATCAAAAATGGTTACACGCCTGTTCTATTTGTCTTCCTTCTGCTGGATTCTTTCTTGAAGAAGGTTCCAAGCTTTCAGTACCTTCAAAATAGAGAATGGAAGGATGAGTATCTCAAAAATAGTTTTCATGTGTTCTGTAATGACGGCACGATGAGTGTCTGACCTGTTTTTGTGTGACCTCTGGCTCCCACAGTGTGCTGAGGACCACGTTTGCATGCTCTACTTGCTTGGCGTTCGACCACTGGCTCTGCAGCCGGCGCAGAGCATCTTCTGAGCTCACACCGTCTCGCTCTGTTATCCTTGTAACTGCCTAAAAGAAGAAAAGAACAAGTGACAAGCATGTAGAATAACAGCAGCAGTATTTCTCAGCTTTCAGACGAATTTTTTAAAATGTGGCTTTGGCGCCCCCTAGTGATGTAGAATACTCAAAGCAAATTGTTACCTGATACTTGAAAATATAAGGTTTGAGGACAAAAAAATCTTGTTGAAATAAATATGTAAACAACATTAAATTGCTTTATTGTATTACTACTGTTCATTGATGAATACTGTCATTAAGACATAGAACGATCCAAGCTGGTGTACTGTATGTCTTCTAGTGTGTGTGTAGGTACAAATACACAGTATTACCTCCTCATCAGGTATAATGGTGACCCAGACTTCATGGACCATGTCTGTCCATCCAGCCTCCAGAAGCACTGCTGCATCCACCACACATACCTGTTTACCTGCCAAAAAAAGCAATAATTTACAAAGTGAGCATATAGTTCCATACATTTAGTCATTAAAACTGTCAAAAGATGTAAAAATATGACAATAAAAATAATTACACAGGACAGATGAAAAAATACAATTAGGCAAACCCAGATATCACATGACATGACATGAATAAATTCATACCATCTTTTCTTGCCTGTCCTATTTTATCCTTCACCAGAAGTGCAATCTCAGGCCATACGATGTCTGTTAGAGCTTTTAAGCGCTCCTGAATGATTAAAAAAACGTCCTTGTTAAACATCAGACAAGACAGGGTGCTCTCAAAACCTGCAGCTATGCAATATGTCACAGTCTTATTACCTTGTTTCCAAAAACCTTTCTTCCTAAGGCACGTCTGTTGATGGTTTTATCTTCGTTTTTGAGGTCTAAAATGAGAATAACCATACAGCGGTGAATGCCATTTACACACAGCAGAGCATTCAAACTTGCCCTGAGGTAGTGAATGGTAATTAAGATTATTTCTTTGCAGACTCAATGTTATGTTAAGAAGCAAGTTCAGAATCTGCTAGACTTGACTAGAAGTTAATTTTTACCATCTTAATCAGAGTTTGCAGCCAACACTAAACATTGTCTACGTGAAGCAAAGTTAGAATTTGAGGTAAAGTTGAGTTATTTGTGTCAGTGACATTGACTCTAAATAAATGACATCATTTTACCCCCATCATGATTCTGACATGACTTGGAACACATTGTTGAATGCCACCTATTTAAAACAAGAAGCTGGACAGCAGCTCTGCCCCAACAGTCCAGTAAACACCAATGTCTTCACCTGGCCCAAATTCCTCCAGCACTCTGTGATAGGCCACTGTGCCAGGCTGGTACACTTCATGACCCAGCTGGTCGCAGTCGATCCGAATGGCGCCCAGTGCCTCCAAGTGCCTGGCGATCGAGCTCTTCCCACTGCCGCTGCCTCCCGTCAGGCCAATAACGTATGGGAGAGGGGGGAGGTGAGCCGTGTCCTAGTGTAGAAGAAGAACAGGACAAAAATTCAAGAATTATTAAAGAATACGTGCAAAAACCAACAGAAGTAACAAGCTATTTTAAAAACGAGTCAGAGTTGCTTATTGACACAAGGGGGCGTTTCTCTAAGTAATTCACTTAACTGTCTTCCGACTTACCCGACGAAGGTTAGAAACACCACTCTCCCTGTCTAGCAGCTCTATGGTGGGATCAGACAACCTTCCCTGAACTCCAATTAACTAACCATTCCGATCCCTCTCTCGATCCTGATACACCTCATTTGGTCCATTTGTTCAGCTGTAATTTGCTATGAACTGCAGAAATAGTCTGCTATTTCTCTACCTGAAAGCAACAGCCGCTGTAAGATCAGTTAAACATTAAAATGTCTCCACCAGCAGTGTGCTTGTTCACCCTTGACGAAAAGTTCCATGCAGCTCTTTTGTGTCTTCCTCACCTGCTCAGCAACAACCAACCACCAAAAAAAAGTTTTGCTTCAGTGAATTAACTAAAATAAAGTGCTTTATAAAGTAAACACATTACATAAATATACAAGTGAATAGGTTGTTGTGCACAGACAAGAATATCTGTCATAAAAGGGGTGTAAATCTAAAGAGTGAGTGTAGTGTGTGCTGCAGTGGGAGGCGTCTGGTGCAGGAGTCCTGCGCCTTCCACCTCAAGAAAAGAAAAAAATCTTGCTTCTTGTGGTGTACATAAGAGCCTTTAGTTCCTTAAGTATCTGTTGCTAAAATATCGGCATTATTATAAATCCCTTATTGAAAACGTTCACACATCAAAATGTGACTTACCTTTGGTGGGGAGAGAAGCGTGCCCAGCAGTCGAGAGCGCAGACTGGAAGAGCTGATCTTCTCCTCCTCTGTCTCACTGTGGTGAGAATCTTTAAGCAGCTGAATCTCGTAAAGCACAAGTGCAGAAAGGCCCTGACAGAAACAAGTACAGAACATAAACATACAGAATTGATATCTTACCGACATGCTATGATCTCTTGTACAATGTTGAAAATTTGCATGCATTTCAGGAGTTACTTGAGTTTTGATCAGAATCTGTTTTTCAGAACAAAAACAACACACCAAAAATAAGAAAGTGGGACAGGATGTACTATCTATTTCCACAACTTACATTCTCAAGCCTTTTCTTGTTTACCGCCTCTCCTCCTTTTTTAGTCTCCTCGCTGACGACAATGCACTCTAGCAACGGGTCAGCCACAGAGGTTCCGTAGGGGTCTTGGAGGGGGATGATCTCCACCTGTATAGAAGGTTTGACGTCCCGCAAAAATTCCTGAAGTCTCTCAACTCGCAGAGAGTAGGGCTGAATCAGCTCCTTCAGCACTTTTTCTAAAATTTGAAAGAACCGGAATGTCAGGCAGACCACCTTCTGATCATTTAAATGTAACACTACCATTTTTAGAATAAAACAAAACAAAAAAGAAATACTTACTTTTCAACATTGCTTGGTCACACACACCAATAAGGAACCGTCTATTGGCTAGCAAGAGTGAGATGTTAAGCAGGGTCTTGTGGGCCCCATGAAGCCTGTCAAATGTGCCCCCTACCACCACATCGCTGTAGGTGTTTAAAAGTTCTGTCTTTTTTTCGGTCGTTTCAAGCGCTTCCTCCTTGTCCAGAAATTTCACTAGCTGTGGATGGAGCAGAACTGAGGAAAGACTGGGGCTACACACATAGCAGTGGCCTGCGTACTTTTGCAGGCACTGTGTAACCTGATGGGATTGTCCCAGGTCCTGCAGAGGAAAGTCTGTTAGCACCACCTCTGGGGAATGCGACAGAAACTGTGGTGTGGGGAAGGGGCAGTTTGCGGTTGTCTGGGCTCCATTACAGGGAGACGAGTGAGCAGAAACATTGGTCAGCAAAACACGGACATCAAGGTGGCTGCATACGTCTGCTGCATTACTGTAAACCCTGGAAATTAATGCAGACAGGTCCACCACCGGTGGTATGAATACTGGTCGAGGTTGGGCGCCACAACCCAGGTTCAGCCCGGGGTGCAGGTGGACGTAGAGTGTACGCTCCACGAGTTGAGCAGCTGAACTCAGCACTGGAGCAATGCGCAATTGGAGGGTATGGAGAGGAGACGTCAACACCAGGATCCCAGTGCTGAACATGGACATGTTCCTGGTTGATCCTGCACCCAGCTGAGCCAGTACCCGACCAGTACCTCCTACACAGTGAGGAAACACAGGAAGCACTGTGTGGGGAGAAAAGTAGATAGGCTGTTTAGAATAACAAAAATATTCAATGTAACCAACATTCACACAACCTGAAAGAGCAGAGATTTTTTTTTTAAATTATGAAAACACTTAATTACAACAATTATTTGCTTAGAAGATGAGTAATGAAATGCTAATGATAATTTATTTTGCATCAACGTGCTACTATAACTAAGAGCAAATGACCAGGACCAACGGATCAAATAAAAGCACGATCATGCTACTTAACTTTAGGGCCTCCTGTTGCGTTGCACAGAGAACACAATGTTTAGACTTAATAGACTGACAATAGCACTCCTATTACCTAATGATTCACTGACAGCTTCCCTTATGCTCAGGTTAAAAAAGAAAAAAGAAAAGAAAAGAAAAGAAAGAAAGAATAAAAGTCATCATTAGAGATAAACACAAAAAGCTGAAAATCAGGTTCTGCTTACTTATCATTCTCGTCAAACAAACTTATCTTGCGATGTTGACCACGTACACACGTTATTTAAATATTGATTTATAACGCTGCAATAAGGTTGGAAATTCCTGCAGCTTTGGTATGAATGCAAACGACACTTTCCAAAACAATGTGCCTGAAACGCAAACTCGGGAATTTAAATTGGCGCTTACCCGCGTTCGACACAGAGTTGAAGCGATGTGAAAATGTTAAACGAGAGAGAAAAAAAAGCGTTGAAGTCTGCGGCTAGCTGAGCAGTATCTGCGAGTATGAAGACCAGTTATTGGGAAATCGCGTCTTCTTCTTCTTCTTCTTTGTGGATTATCATGGCGGTTGGCAAGCAACGAATTGTTGCATTACCGCCACCAACTGATGTGGAGCATGGATGCTGATATTTACTCATTCTAATTTAGAAAATAAAAAGAGAGGAAAAAAGAAAAAAAGGGGGAAAAAAGGAAAAAAGTCTATATCCTACCCAGAGCTTCAATTTCTCTTAAGCACTGAAACAATTTTTAAATTTCCTTCTTTCTGAATTTTGTCTTAAAATTTCTACATTTCAGCTTTCTTCTTTCAGCCTATTTTTCCACACTTGAATAAAATATGCTCCACCATTTCTAATTTTAAGCAACTACATCTTCCTGTTGCATTTTTCCCTATCATAAACTATGTGCTGTTCAGCTCTGTGTCCAACTCTTATTCTTGATATTTTTCTTTCTTCATTTCTGTTTCTTCCTGCCCTCCTCATTTTCCCAACTTTCCTTTGTATTCTTTAATACCACCTTCCTTTCCTCTCTTCCTCCCATTGCTTTTGCTACCTTTCCTTTATTCTGTTTGACAATATTCCTCACTTCTGTTTTGCTAAGATTGATTACTAACTCCATATCCATAGAAAAACTACCGACAGACCCATCATCTGAACTCTGAAAAGTGCTTGTTGAATTTCTATCAAACTGTCTTTTCTACCTCCAGAATGATTGTACTGCAGAGTAGCTAATGAAGAACTGGAATCTGAGCAAATTCTTGTTCTAAGTGGTTTAATTTCCTCTACCCATTGTACAGCTAAATACTGCCAACATTTCCCCTGTGCAAAGTATACTGAAATCTCCTCATTGACTCTTTTTGCTGCTTTGATATTGAATTCTGGAATGACAAATGCTACTCCTAATCTACCTGTTGAACTTCTTGATGCGTCTGTGTAAATCTGAACATAACTGTGATAAATATCTATATTGTTGTGTGCTTCTATTGTTGTTTTTCCCTAAAAGTGTCAAATCAACTGTTGCGGAAATCACGTGACACCTTCTTCTTCTTTTTTTCAGCAGGTATCAAACACTATTAAGTTGCATTTGCGCCACCTAGCGTTGTAAGAAAGCCAACACCACCTGAACAGGTCAGGACACGCTTGGCCCCGCGCTTTCTGCTTCCAATCATTCCACTCCACTAAATATTGAGTTAAAAATTCTGAAGCAAAAGAATGAAATTTATAATGTAACAGAAAGGTAAACAAGGTTAATGAAGTGATAAAATAAATTAAATCGCTTGTCTCACTCACTCACCTCTGCTTTCGTTGTTCCCACTGTCGTTAACTATCTAAACAGCGCCCTCTACCAGGACTACATGACAACTTTACAAAGAGTGAAAAAGGATTGATACGAGCATAATAAATGAACATAATAATGAAAATACTAAGATGTATTATGTTAGGATTAAATATTATTGTTCAAGAGTGAAAACTCAGGATCGTTGATTGAGGCAGCAGACTATGGACTATGATTCTGGTTAGAGAACCAAGGTCCTTGCAAGAAAAGATCCAAATTGGTCTGCCTAGATTAGGATCCGGGATGAGTTGTTAGTCTGAACGGGTCGAAGAACCAGTGGATTCTTTTAGGGGTTTTATTCACAACTCTGAGATTGGGCAGGAAGCTAAAAACATTACAAGTTACAGAGAGATGCATTTGTAAAAACAACACAGGCAAAGAACCTTTGCTGATCTTCTCTTTTTAATGTATACGTTGAGGCCAAAGGTTTATTTTTACAAAAATAATGAGACTGGGTCTTCAAACTGTAGAAATAATTGCATGATGAAGCCCAGGGTTAACTTGGCAGAGGCATTGCATAATCAGCAAAAACAGACATCAGCACGAGTAAAAACAAAAACCTAAGTTAGAAAAAAGAAGCTTACACTGCAGTCACATTGAAGCCTCAGTGGCTGTACTTGAAAATTAAGACTGGGTTTGAATTTGGTCAGGAGTCAAACTGATACAAGGAGTCGTTAAAAAACGTCTGACAGAAAACAGCACAGTAGTTGTGTAGAATAATGTTGCCTAAAAAAACAAACAAATAAACAAAAAAAGAGAATGGCAACTACAGTGAAATTTTTGACCATGAGCCTCCAGTAGAAGGCTTCACATCATCAGTGGATGTCAGGTTATAAACATGGACATGCACCTTTCATTCAGTGTTACTCTCCTCCTCAACATAAAATAAATTAATTTACTTTCTTATCGCTGGTGTTTTCATCGGCAGCTGTGTCATAATGGCACTTCTCTACACATCGCCTTGGAAACCACCCTCTTACACGCTCTCCCACTGCAAGTGAAAAAGGAAACAATAAAGTTCTCTTTTTATCAGTAAAAAAGAAAAAAATATATATCTTAAAATCACAGTAAAATGATTCTCTTCTCACCTGCCACCTGCTGCTTGCTTAAAACTTTGTCTCCATACATCCACCATCTAAACAAGGGAAGTGATGCTCTATTACTTGACAATCCTCTAGTTTAAATGTCATGTTATTGCTTCCGCTAGTCTGAATAACTTACTTGGTGCCGCGAGTGGCCAGAATAGTGTCGCCTTTGCTGAGGGGAATCCGGGGCTCCTCAGTGCAGGGGGTTCTACAAAACGTTTGGAGACCCTTGCTCAGAGGACAGCACGCTCCGTTATAGTCCTCCACAGCCTGATACTGAACCTGCTGGCCGAGGCATTCCGGATATGTGGTTATTCTTATTGTCTTTTCAATAAGGCAAATGCAGATTTGTATAGAATAGACATCTGGCAGGTACTTACGCTTCTCACTCGTTTATCAGCTTTCTGCTTCAGTTGTTCAATCTAATTAGAGAGGTGTAAACAGTCAGCATTGCTTCGTAATTACCTGCCTCACAGTTTAAACTATTAAAAAAAAAAAAATTGTCAAATGTTATATGTCAACTGTGAACAGTAAAAACACAACTCAAACCGATTAAACATACAGTTAAGGTGTGCTGGTGACACTTGGGATGGACTGGCCACTCAAAACCGTCACCTTTGGGCATCCCTGTCCATGTAAAAACTTGCTTGAAATTTAGCCAACAGCTGCCAAGGTCATATGGGAAGATGAATTCCTCCCCTGTTTGGTAGTGCTGTATTCGGTCTTTGGCCTAGTGGAATTAACAGGAGAATTTATGTGTGATTAGATGGAATTATTTTCCATTTGTGTAAGCAATGTAACCCACACCACTGAAATGATCCATGGAGCATCCTAACCTTTTCCTCAATCCAGGACTCGATTGAGGTCTTGTTACGAATGATGACTTTCATCTGCAAAAGTAGAGAATATATAGAATATAGAAATTAAGCTTTTTGTTTCTGCTGTGGATAATACATTTCATCTGTACAGTGTTCTTCCAATTAGGTTTGCAGAATGAATCTTAATTTCTGAGTAGATAAAAATGAGTTTCAGTGACACGAGTCATATTATTCACAACAAATGCGAGTTAAAACTACAGATATTTAATGTTTCTCTCAGAAGAAGATGTAGGCCATCTCATTAAATAGCCAACACCCTTTGTACATTTTAGGGTGTTGAGATCCTTTGGATAACTGTACCTGTATGAAGAAAAGCATGGCAACAGCAAACGTGGTGCCTAGTGCCAAACCTAAGGCAAAGAGTGTAGCAGCAAAGGCAGGCACACTGAAGGGTATGAGGGGCTGAAACTGACGAGTGGCACTCATGTTGATCTTTACAGTGCTCCAGCCAAATGATATCTGCAGTGAGGAAACAAGCAAATGACCTGACGTGTGTGGAAGAACTAGTGACAGTAAAATGACTCAGGCCTACAGAAAAGCTGAAACAGTGACGCAATGGTAGGCTTACCCTATCATAAAGCTGCGTGTACATCGTCATGATGAAGATGATGGCAGCATGACAGCAGCCCAGTGGAGCCAGCAGCAGGAAACTTGTGAAGTAGGCGTGGTTTAGATGTCCACAACAGTTGTTGATCCAAGGGCAGTGATGGTCCATCTTCATGACACACCTATAGAGAAGAGAGAAGGTTGACGAGTTAAATTGCTGCTCAGCATTTGGCTGAGGAACCGAATATTTAATATTCATTCTTTTCCATATCAGTTCTACCAAACAAGTCATGTGTGACACATGTGTGCCTACCCAGCCACACAACAGATGCAGAAAGGACTGAAAACTACCTGTTACATTTGCGACAATGGTGGGATCTGGGGGCTTTGTATCCTTGGCACACTTTGCAGTATTGAAGGTACTGTGTATGATGATGATTCCCCTAGTTTAGAGCAAACAAAACTGTTAAAAATATTGTGTCACTTGTATTCTATAGGAACATACATATATATATATATATATATTTTTTTTTTAATATGTGAAACAACCTGTTCACACATTCATCCGGACAAAGACCCTTACCGGTTTCCAGCCTAGAGGGATGTAACCAGGTCCTACAAACATGGCATTGAAGTAGTTGTAAAGGATAAGGACAGTCCAGTTGATGAGCATGATGAAATTAATGCTGCCTCCCGTTGTGTCTAGTGGCCAATACCAGATAATGGAGTCGAGTATTGCCATGATGGAACATATGGTAATGACAGACAATGCTATGATTGGACCCCAGTGGCACAGTCTCCGAACCTCATGGAGGTTTTCAAATGTCACGACCATGGAAAAGATGTTCATCTTTTTTTGCCACAAATATTCCAGCTGGTTTCAATAGAAAGTTTTGTCTCTGCTATCTTGCACACTCAGCAGTGCGGACCACGCACATAGTTTTTCTCGTCTTCTGGGTAAAGAGGAACTGGCCTGGTGTTGGGTCAGTGTTGTTCTCTGTGTCCCATTGTGTGCACTGGCAAAGAACAGCATCATCTACCGCTGAGTTGCACTACTCTTGCCAAAGGCTCAAATTTGCCATCTATGGGGGAAAAAATAGAAATGTGAACCAGTGTCTTGTAGGTTTACAAATTTAAATCATTAAACATGTTGAACATAACGTTTCCATGTACACAACAGTACTAAAATAAATTACAGGCATGTTAAACTCCATTTTGACTTGATTCCCTTTTTATTATGCATATTTCCCAAAAAGTAACAATCAAATACATAAGACTGTACAATAGTTTCACAAGAACAACAACTAACATATTAAGGACTTTTTTTTTTTTTTACCAAGTGAAACACTATATTCTTACAATGATGATATTGCAAGTATAGTAAACATATATCCACAAGGGGGAAATGACACTGTTGATGCAGAACATTTGATCAACACGTAATTAGCTAATTTTACCAAGCTAGCTAAGTCCTCTCTACAAGATATGCATGGAAATCAACATCACAAGCGCAGTGATAAATATTTGAGCTTAAACTACTTTAACAGGAATCAACAAAGCAATACAATATCACTAGTTGTGCATGCGTTGGGAGGAAATTCGATTTAGCTTACATGTTGACGTAACGGTTAGCCAGTTAGCTAATTTGTTCGATCCAGCAACAGTAATACATAAAATTAGGTAAAAGTCACAGAAAGAACAAAACCCCATATTCTGTATGGAAATATTGCTTACCGGTCCGGTACATGGTTCACATTTTTTAATGAACAGACAGAAAGCTGCCACTTTAAATTACCACCTTTGGCCACTTCCTCGTTTTTTTCCCTTCAATTTCTTCAGGAAGGAACCTTTCTTTAGTGTCAGAACGTTTTTTAATGTTACTCCAATTTTGGTGTGTACATTTTACTTTAAGAAATATTTTATTAAAACACTATAGAGCTGAAAACTTTATTTTTGAGTCGACTGTGAAGAAAATTACATCTTTTTAATGTTTTGCATTTATCATTTAAAAGATTTCAGTGTCGAATAATAAAAATAAACTGTTTCTTGACGAGCATATTTTGCTGTGACTCAAGGAAGGGACTCTATACGATCCTTGTTTTTCCTATTCTGAGCTGTCAACCATAAAGCCACCTGTTTTAAACATAAACGTCAAAATGTCTTCAGACTTTGAAGCTTATGAACAGGACTTTGGGACGATCACCGCTGATGTAACTAACAAAATCGGACGAATTCCCAAATTAAGTGGAGGTAAGACAGTTAAATTTATTAGCTGAAGCTGCGCTCAGCAGGAGCTAGCTCCAATCCTGCTGGCTTTTCTTAGCAGAGCAGGCAAGCTAACGGTAGTAAGTGTATTATATGTCAAAACTCACCATATGATGTATTTGTAATGTTTCCAACAAAATAACGAAAAGTCGTTTGCTCCTAACATTGCGTACAAATTAAGTCTGTTCCTTATTAGTTTACTGTATGGATCGAACCAGTGTTAACATCTTTAGCACTTAGGTTATTGCTGATTAACATTTACCGCATATCCAGCTGATAGAGCTCAAATCGGATCTAAACATATCAGAACAACCAGAACACTGGAACTGGAAATAAAATCTTACTCACATAGTTTCTATAGTGTATGCTGAGTTTGCTTGGTCATCCTGTGGTTCAGAAATTGTCCAGAGTTATGAATTAGTCTCTTTGTTTCTGTTTCAGAAACTTCCCTAGAACTCCTGTGACAGTAGTAAAGAACTGTTGTTTGTATAGCATGTAGATTGAGGTATACTGTAGCTGACTGATGACAAATTGAAAAATACACAACAACAAAAAAACAGTAAAGTATAAAACAAACAAAAAATTTTAAGCCCTGTAATTTAATGTATTTATATATTCCATTCTTGCAGAGAACATTTGCAGCCCAGATGGTGACCAGGTGTCTAAACACAACACTATGGGTGTGATACTATATAGGCAATACATAACAGAGAGCGATAGATCTCCATAGCAACCCACATTAAAAAGAAATCAATTTAAAAAGGTTGAAAATCTCATTACTTAAAGAAATTTGCTCTTTTGAGGTTATGTGTTTTACCATAGATCCGAATCAGAAAAATGTACTGTGGTTTTAATACTAATGAGAGGTTTAAATTGTCTGTCTTTCATGATGCAAAAACTCAAGGAAGTTAACCTGGGCCTGAGAATAATAATAGTAATCTAGTTTGATTTGGGAGCCAAACATGGGATATTATTACTATTATAATTGCTATACTGTATTAGGTATAATCTTGTAGTGCATCCATTTATATTTATTTCTATATTTCTCAAAATGTCTAGTGTTGTGTTGTTACAAAACTTACACCCTCCACAACTTTTGTGCCTCAGTATGTGTTGATGTTGTATTTCTTTCTATAAGTTTTTTTCGACTGAAATTTGATGAAATTGCATTATGAGTACAACCATTGTGACTTTATCATACAGTTCCAATAGCCTTTCATTTATGTAAAAGTAAAAATCCACATATTTGCACTGCTCAAACTCAATAATACTTGTGAATATATTTTAAAAATAGAAACCAGATAATAAGAAATGTTTCCTATTCAAATCTTAAAATAAAAATTTCAAAAGGATCAACTACACAAATAAAAATCATTGTACATATTAATGCATAAGCGTGCATGCATAACACACTGAACCCAATAAAGTCTGGAAGTCCCAGTAGGAAGGGCTTGGTGTTGCAGCGGTTTTAGTTCTGGCTTGGGACTTTTGTCTGTTGAGTCCCTCAGTATTTTCTCCAGGTATTCCTCCTACATTCCAGAAATATGCACTTTAGGGTGACTGGAAACTAAATTGCTTCTAAGATTGAATGAGTTATGTGTGTGTCCTGTGATGGACTGGTGACTTATGCAGGGTGTAGACCTGCCTGTCACACAGGGACTGTTGGGACAGACTCCTGCAACCCTACAAAGTTATGAATAAGTGGTGGTTTGAACAAGAATGTAGCATTGATTAATATTAGTGGGTTTTTTCTACCATAAATTCTTTAAATTCTGAAGTTAACCCTGCTTGGAATCCTTTAGGCACTATGACTTGCTCACTGTTTTTTTCTAAGGTGCATTGCTTCTGACAAAAGCTATTTATTCTTGTTATAAGTGGGATCATTGAGAAATCATAACACTGCATTTACTTCTTGTACAGCAGGTATAATATGCATATATGCACATATACATGCACAAAGGCGAGAGATGCATTTCAACAACAGGTCATCCTTTAGTTACTTCTGCCACAAGGTGAATTTCAATTTCAGGCCCCTTATTTTAACTTTCTCATTCAGATTCTTTCATTTCCCCACACTTAAAAAAAGATTGAAATCTTTGTCTGGGATTTTTCTTTCTTTTTGACATCACTGTGTTATACAATAAAATCACTCTAGGCAAACAGCTTCTGCTGCTGTTGCATTGCTTTTCTTTTATTTCTTCAGCAGCTGATAAAGGCTGAGATGCTGAAAAACTGTCCTTGACTATCGACATTCATGCGACAATACATTTTGCCCGCATGTTCTAGTCAACACTTGAGTGTGAACAATACAGTGGAAACACACACACACACACACACACACACACACACACACACACACACAGACACACACATACATATGGGTCCTTCTTCAATTGTCTTGCCATTGTTTTTAAAAGGCATCATCCATCTGACAGCAGGTTATTGTGTTGGTGAAGATCATACTATACACGTTTTACAGTTCCCAAGCTCGGATCTGAGAAACAAAGCACACTCCTTTAAGCGAATGGCCTCTGACTGTTTGTGGCATTTTATGTACATGTCAGCCTTTTTTTGTATTTTTATTGTACAACATCATCCAGGAGTTGTAATGTCAGCTTTGTGTAAAGCAATATTTGTGTAGTTTAGCTCATTACAGTTACTTCCAGCTTGTTTTTTCAAATTCTCTAGCAACACAGAATTAAATGTGCTAATTTTTTGTTGATGGTCAGTGCTGCACAACAGTAGAATAAAGAAGATCTTGCCTAAATGTTGAATCTGCACTCCTCTTTAAGTATATTTTCAGCTCATATTTTAAATATTATTGTCCATCCTTTATCTCTATTAAAATGTGCTATGTGTTCATTGACTGGATCTGATTCATTTTCAAGGCTATAGCTAATTTTAAACAAGTAAAGAAATTAACTCCCTCCCTGCCTTGCTGGAAGTATTCTTTGGATACACTGCTTTATACATGCATTTTTTAAAATGTTGTAATGGGTTTTCGTGGATAATTTGAAAGAGCAGCCATGGGGTGAGGCGCAGAAAGACCCATTAGTCATTCTGAGTGGGACTCGCACTTCTTGCAAGCGAGCAAAGCTGACACCTCCTCTCCCTTTGAGCCGGCACAAGGTTTCTCACCGCTCCTCAGCGGAAACCAACAAAAGCCTGGTAGACGCCAATAACTAAAAGACATCAAATATGGGCTCGTCGTGTAGAGAGAATGTGTAAATATATCTTCAAATGTGTCCTCGTGTGTTGTTTTCTCCAAGTCTTTTTCTTTCTCTCTCTCCCCTTCTCTTCCCCCGTTGCGGGGGAGTTAGGTTGTTGTCATGAAGAGCTCTTCCTCTGTCGGCTGATCAATATGTCGCTGTTTTTTTTTTATTTCTCTTTCAGAGGAGAAGACACAGATGGTTTTAAATGTCGACAAACAGCTTGAAGAAGTCAGAGAGTTGGTACGTCTTTGATCAGTAATTTTCTCACCTTCCTATTTCCTAAATAATGAATCTGTGCAAAGAGGGAGGGGACGATGATGGCGGCACCAGACAACAGCACCTGTGTTATCCTGGTGGTGAGATGACATGCAGTCACACGTGTCGGGAAAGAGGATTCCTCCTCGCATGATTACTTTCCAGTAATCTGCTTTTAAGTGACACCCCTCTGACACATTTCAAGCCATTATCTTGAGGTGGGAGTTTTCACGCTGCTGTTTAAATATGAGCAAAGTCACCTGACTGAGACAAATTGTTGTTACAGTTTGTGTAGTTATGACACAGATTAGATTAGTTCCCTCCAAAGCTGCCACACGGGGACCTGTCTAACCATACATCAAATGCACTGTTACTTCATTCGCGGTGACACTGTTGGGCCTGTGCATGTCGCTGCAATGATAGGCCCTCGTATATTGGCGGTGTATTTATTTACAGTGCAGCCTTCCTCTGTCATAGCTTCTATCGCAGCTGAGTGATGCGAGCGAGATGCGTTTCTTTTCCCAATCAACGCAGAGACGTTCTAAAACGCATGCAGCCGGAGGTGCTCATTTCTGGAAGTTTAATATTTACAGAGTTGTCAAAAAAATTCTATGTTGAGACACTTTTTGTCATAAATAACAACCTATTTAAAGCATACAGAGAAGACATTGCATAGGTGGTAAGAGAAATAAGATCATTAGTATGGTTGGAGAACTCCGAGTTTTAGCTTCTTACTAACATTGGAAAAGTTGATCTTTACACATTGTCACTATTAATCAGCGTATCACATAGTTATTTTGCTGAAACTATAATTAACTGTTTAATTGCTGCTTTTAGCTGGAGCAAATGGACCTGGAGGTGCGAGAAATTCCCATCCAGAGCCGAGCCATGTACAACAGCAGACTGAAGAGCTACAAGCAGGAAGTAGAAAAACTCGAGAAAGACTTTGTGAGTAATTTACACCTTATGATTGTATCTACTTTAATCATATTAAAATATGACTCACAATTTGTAACCCATCAAGTGTACCACATTTTTATGTGCAGTTGTCTGTAATCTACCTTTAGAAAAACTCACAATCTATATGGGATTGTATATGTGTATAGTAGTAGACACACATGCGCGCACACATACTCAGACCAACAATGCTGTACTAAAATCCAGTCTTACCCCTGCTGAGGTGAATTTAGAGTTTGTATTTGAACGCACAAAGCAGTCTTGCCGCTGATATTGCAAACCGTCTTTCCTTCAGTCAATATTATGGAGATGAGCAGTTTCTTTGTTCTTTTTTAATTTGTGTGTGCAAATATGTTAATGTGATTTCAAGTAGAAGTACATTTTGGTGCCTTTGGATTTTGGAAACATGATCAGCAACCTTTTCTGAACAAGAACTGAGTCTCTGTTAAATTTGGACCCTTTCTGACTTTTATTTATTTATTTTTTTTTGCATTCCTGTTTGAAAGGTTTCTGAAAGGAATGGAATTTCCCAACTTATAAACAAGCATCTTCAAAGTAATGTCACCATATTACTAATATACAATATTTTGATTGATCTCCTGTACAGTTGTATCTAACTGTCCATTTTTGTACTATTTTTCTCAAAATATAATTGCTAGATCTAAACAATTACAGGATAAAAATAGGTATCTCCCAAATTGTGTTACAAATACAGTCCAAGGAAGTGACCATATGAGAACAAGACATTTGGATGGAGACAGCAGGTGTGTGATCTGCAAGCAGACCACAGGGGATGTTCCACCTGAGATCATGCAGGAGATCTCTGCGCCTCAGTGACTATCATCACCGTTGTAATTTGCTTTGGCAGTAGTTTCATCTGAACTGTTTTCTCCCAACACACACTGACTGCACCTTGTTTACTCATCATGCAGCCTGCACAAGCTGTGGCTTCCATTAGTGCTACCTTTTCTTCAGGACTTCGGGATGATTTAGTACCAGAGGTGGAGTTACAGCCATCCAATAAGTGGAAGTCACTTCAACTAAAATATGAAAATGTAACTTAAAAAAACCAAAACAAAACAGTAGATTTTTTAACATTTCTGTATTTCAAACAATGGGTTTGGGTCATCCACCTCTTCCTCTAACATTTAACATTTGATATTAGTCTTCTAAAGCAGTTCTGATACCCCTCATATTTGCCAGATACCACAGCTGAGTTTGCCAGCTCGCTTCCTGCAGGCCCAGGGAGAACATGACACGAGACTGAAAAGATGTCTTGAGGGAGAGAGGCAATTTCCTTTCTTTTTAATGTAAAAACCTTCAGCTTTGTTGTGCTTTCTGTGGACATCAAGGTCTTCCCACTCCCTCACTAGGCCCAATCTTTCCCCTCCAACCCCACCCCCTACTGGCTTCCCATGGGTGTCTTCCCCCTTAACCTGCTTTCTCATCCTCCTATTCACCCCTGGTTTTGAAGTCTTTATACCACCGGTGTGCCAGCTTGAGACCTCATTCCTGTTTCTTTCCAGATGGGGGCCCACGTCGACCTTAGTAACCCAACCATTTTATCCAGATGGACAATTTATCCAACAAACATCCCATGGATGTGTACAGTGTATAAGCTGAAGTTTTGGCTGACATGAGAGCTCCATTGTAATATTGGAGGATGCAGTGTTAAAGGTGCAGATGGATGCCAGTTGGACCAAACAAGATCAGGACAGAGTGTGGAAATAAAATTAAAACTGACGATCAAAATCCTCTTTGGATTTGGCTTGGTCAAATCACAGTCAAAGAGCTTTTAGCACTGGCTTTGATCAAACCAGTAAAGGCGGAACATAAGCTTAATTTAATGAAACATATGAGGTAAGGAGAGCTGGCATCTTCAAAGGGCTATGTTAGTCAATCTCAGTAAAGGAAAGTAGTAGATTTCATTATTATTATTATTAATTGAATTATTATTATTATTATTTTGGAAAATCTAGTTTAAACTTACTACATAGAGGTAACTTTAGTATCAATGCGCTCTCTTTTAAAGTTTCATGTAGTGTTGTGAGATCTCGGCTTTTGACAAGTTTTAGAGAATGGGCAATTTTTTTTTCTGTGTGAGATTTAAGTGAACCTGAATGAGTATTGTTACATTTTAAATAACATTATAGCATTAGTAGAGTTGTGGTCATCTCCGAGTTTGCATAATACAAGTGGCAAATCTAAATAGTTACAATAACTATTCTTTATGTTCACATTTTTTCATATGATTGCCTGCGTTTCCTCTTTGAACATTCTTGTATCTAATATTTTATTTTACACAGTCTGTCAAATCGTGTTGGACAGTTCTAAGACTGTGTAGCGTCACTCACCTGTTTTCATTAATGCTTTTGTCCAACAGGTGGCGGTATTGCTTTACGAATTCAGTTCTGCTCAGAAGGAAAATGTTGGACTTATCCGCCAATTACGCTGCCTTTCTGATGTGTTATTGAACTTCCTATGATAAATCCTTCCAGTTAATATTACGTCTGACCTCCATCTCCTTTGCTTTGTTATAGATTGAAAGTAATGTTGCTAAAATGTCCTTGTATGAAGGTCCATTTTATACCAAGTGTTTTTTTTAGTGTGTCACTAAACGTATGTGTCTTATTTAGTTTTCTCTCAGGCCATTCATTCGCTGATATTAAAAAGGGCCATTTATTTGAAAAAGTGTTTTGAATGATACTGTTAGTATTTCATTCTTCTGTTCCCTCCTCATCATCCCAAATTAATCATTTTGACATTGCCATGGAAATATTTCCCCATTTTGAAGTTGATTGTGCTGATTATATATTCCTTTTCTTGGGATGTTTTGTGTTCAAAGATCCTTGAATCTGTTGAGTGTTAATTGCTCATCATTCAGTGAATTGCGGCATGTTTAACAGATAGATACGTCATATTACGAGGCAGCTGTGGGCAGGTATGGTCAAGGCACTTTTATTTATTATGTATACAAGAGTCACAGTGTAACGCCTTGGGCAGTAATAATGATTACTTAATGCTAACTTTAATTAAAATACCATGATATGCCATACACTGTTGGTATGATGATACAGAGCGTATGCGCAAAATTACTTTTAAACATCTTGAGAAATACCGCAAACTGTCACATTAGTGCAGCTTGTTTTAACATTTAATGTATTCTGACGTATTTGAATTACTTTAAAAATTGTATTAAGTTTGCTTTTGGTGCTAATTATATTCAGAATGTCTTGAATTTTACTTGATGACTTTATCAGTTTTTGAACTTTTGTGCAGTTGACTCAAATTCAGGATGCATGAATCACGACATTGAGACCAGTACAGATCAGATCAGATATGTATTCTATGTGGAGTGCATATCTCTGGATATACCTCTAACTGCCAGTTATAGTACGGCCCTAAAGAATCAGAATAAATTGATGCTGATGAAAGACATTGGACTTGACGAGAATGGGATATGTTTTCTTTGCCAATAACATTGCTGTCAGAAAAGTTCAATAGGCCTCTTCTTCTGATTCAAAACCCCAGAGCTATTTGCTGCCTGTGCATCAGAGGGTCATGCATAATATGTTTCATTAAAATTGGTATTTGTTTGTTCTTTTCTTCTGTTTTTTTTTTTTTTTTTTTAACTCTGCTGTACGTGTGGCGCATTTGTGTAAATTTGTTCAGCACTAGGCTGGCCCTTTTTTTTTTTTTTCTGGAACTGTTTACTCAAACTTTGTACGGATGTAACCAAACTAAAGTCTGCGAATCCATCTTTGATGTAAAGTGTGTTTTTATGGAGATTATTTTTTAATTAGTGGTCATGGACAATTCAAGGTTTTTTAAGACGATCCACACTTAGTTCACAGCGGCCATAAACTCATTTTGTTGGACACAATTATTAACTTAAAATGAAGAAAGGACTTTGCAAAGTCAACTATCAGAAACTTGTGCATTTTTCTTAAGTAGCTCTCACATCGTAATCAATAATGGATATAACTATGTTTTTATTATAAGAGCAGATAAATACGTTGAGATTTAGGTTTTGATGGGAGGTTTTCGGAGCGCCGTACTTCTCCCGCTGCAGCCACGCTGCTGCTGATTATGAATTAGCTTAGTTGTAATCCATCTTGAAGAGTTGTTGTCGGTTGGCCCCTGTCCTTGTTACAGTGGCTCTTGCTAACAGACAACATGACAGACCAACATGAGTTGGATGTTAGACGCTCTAAATCGCCTTAGGTTGCTTTGGCTTGCTTGCTCTTATTAATCACAGAGGAGTAAAGGAACATAAACTCTTTTCATAGTTTGTTGCTTAACAACCCATCAACGCCACCGCAGTCTAATAACCAGTTTAAAAGGAGTCCATCTACTGACAGGGATTGTTCTCTGTGTATTTCCTCTACAGCAGATTTAAGATGTCAACAAATAGATCTGCTTTTCTACTCAGGAATTATGTCTTTCATTTGAAAGTAGCTGCGAGCAGAATGTCTTTCTCCAACCCTTTGTGGATTTGTCACATTGGAGGCTTTTCCATGTTTCCTTTTTTTTAATGGGAATAAAGATGGGATTCATTAGCCTTTCGTCATGCGTGTTGCAAAATTTCTTTTCTTAATCAGTTTAATGGTGTATTGGCAGCAGTAGGTCAACGCCAATTTGAAGGACAGCGTAAGGACAAAGTAATGTGTTATATTAGTTTTATATTGGGAAATGTATTTTTCACATCTTTAAACTGTACTATTGTCATTCAGAAAGTCTGAATGGTGCCAGTTGCTTTGTTTTTAAGTATTGAGATTTGTCTTGAATGGGATGCCTGTGTTTGATTATACATACTATTGTAATAGCTGTGCATGTTAAAGCGTAAAATTCTGCAAAACTTTAAATAAATAATGGAGACAAGGCATGCATGCATCGGAAAACCAAGCTTAAAAGAAAGGAGACAGTCGCTTTTATTGGCTTTATTATTTCAAACACACCTGACATTAAAATTTAGGGAATTCTAAGTGCAAAATTATCAAAGTGTTTTGAGCATTTCAGACAGCGAAGAATAAGAAATGCTGTACGTGTTGGGGTCAATCGCTTTGCTGTCATTTTTATGAGTTTCACTGTTGTTAACAAGATGAGCAGTCGACTCGCCGAAACCACATTGCAGATAATTTGTAAGCAGATCACCCCCTGCTCCCTGTCTGTCTCTTTATGTTAACACTTGTCTATATGGAAGAGGCTCGCGCATTATGCCTGAAGCAGAGGGTTTGTTTGGCAGTGTGCAAATTTGGCCGTTATCCTTCCGCGCGATCGTTTCCTCTCCCGCTTATCTCTCCCGGCCCCTCCGAAGTTGCCGTACTTCGACACAGCGACAGTGATCAGTATAGCTTTCAGACACTCGTCTGGCTGAGAAGGCCCTCCCAGGTCCCCTCACTGTCCTCAGGGCCTGTGTGATTGAGTGACTGGAGTGAGCGGGGGCCACAGATAATAAGGGGAAAATATAAAGACATGGGGCGATGATGTGATAACACCCCTTCCTCCCCCCCTCCCTTTACCCCCCTTTCCACCTCCCCTTCACTTTTCCTTCTGTTCTTCTTTCTGTCCTACCGCCGATTTGTGTGCACCGAGCCTGTCCCTCGCAGTCGCGTAAACTAGAAGTGACATGTGACACCCACTCCCCAGTGATGTGCTGACAAGCGGGTACCAGAATAGGTGACAGTGTTTTCTTTTTTGCCAGACTGGCTTAAGTCTGGTGAAGGGATTCATGAAGTATTTATGAAATATATTATGAATCGCTGGGTCTGTATTTTTTCTCTGTGTTTTAGGCAATGGCGTTTGCTTTTTAATAAGCAAGACTTACAGAAAGCAGGAGTGAGAGGAGGGATAAAGAGACGAGTTCTTAACGTTGCATAGTTATTGCCATTTCTTCATGGTTGAAGGTCTGTATTTACAAGTGTTTTATACGGAGCTCATGGCCTCCTCACAAGTACCGTAAACACTCACAGCCATGCAGACTCACAATTAAACTTGGTTCCTTCCTCTCATCCTAAGTGTTTCTAATGAGGGAGAGTGCCAGAAAGAAAGGGATAGTGTTTTTTGCTCTCAGCAACCAACAGTTTTGCCTTTTCTCTGCTGTTTTTGAAGCCTGCAGGGAAATCTGGCTGTGGCCTTGATCACAATTACATTGTGGAAGATGAATTGCATTTTTTTTCGATTATCCCTCAGCTTGGCTGCCATTAATGCATCAGCCCACTCCTGCAGTGAGACTAAACTCTTGGTTTTGTTCCCTTCATCACCATGAGTCGGCTTGTTTGTTCTGTATTGTCAAACTTTTTGTGCATTTTTGTCTTTGTACGTATTTATTCACAAATGATCTGTTTCACATAACAATATGTCTGATTTAACTGCATTTATCAAGTATTCCCAGTAGTGCCAAAATATCTGTGGCTTATTGAAAATAATCATCAAGTCAAATGATCAAATGTGTCATTTCTTTAAAGTTAATTATCTCTTTGCTGCTGTCATACATTTTTAATGCGTGGCAGTTATTATACTCGTTTACACAGGTTCCTTTTTGTGTACAAGTTGGTGCTTTAAATATGATTAAGTGTTGAGATTTCCCGCAGCCTTTAGGTGATCTTTTATTCCCTCCACATTTTTCTATGGCTGTCATAAATTCTGGTAGAAACTCTGCAAACTCCCAGGAAACTGGTAAGTATATTGAAAAGTTCATGAGGTCACATGTTGGAAGGGCTTTAGAGGAGAGTCTTACTGGTCTCATCAGCATTTGAATGTGTCCTGGTTGTGAAATAACAAAGTATACATAAATATATAGAGATAATGATCTGGCTGAGTCCCTATATGTGATTCTGCATTTTCATGTTAATGAGTGGGCTATTCAGCACCAACAATGGTCACATTACACAAAAAGGCAGAGCACTAAAGAAGATAGTCTTCTTTGCGTGTCCACTGATGGACGTGCTCAGCAGGACCGAATCCTCTCCCTTTTGTGTCTAGGATTTTTTTTTTTATTACATTTTTCAATTTTAGATAACACTCTAAGAATAGACATCAAACAAAAATGAATCATAAATCGAGGTCAGGAGTGAACCTCTTTCCAAAGCAGAAAAGGGGTTAAAAGTGAAGGTAGTCTTTAAAAAAGATGGGGCGACTGATAGGAGAGGAGCTCTTCTCAGCAGAGGGTTCACTGAACCATATGTAGGTAGCCACAGGCTAATGGGCCGGTTGGTCCCTGGCTTGCCAGGTATCCTGCAATGCACATCTCCTAACGCCCCTTTTTTCCTACACACACACACACACACACACACACACACACACACACACACACACACACACACACCGTCTCTCCTCATCATCCTCCGACAACCACCCCTCCTACCTTCACTCTGTGAAAATCCCTCCTCCACTTTCCTCTAATCTCACCTTTTTCTCTGGTGCTGACCCGGGGAGGCCCACTTTATTCCCCACTGCACGCCAGAAGCCAGCGTTGTGATCGGAGCCCGAGCCCCTGTGCCGGTTCCCCCTCTCCTCTCCTTTCCTTTTGCCCTGGCTGCCCGTCTCCCCGACGGCTCTGCTCTATTGATTTACTCCTCCAACCAATGCTGTCTGTCTCTGTTTTGCACCACCAGCACCTTGGTCCCTCATCTCTCTAACCCTACCTTCTTGCCCATTTTCTTTCTCTCTTTTCCCGCCTTGCTCTTTCTTTTCATACTTTCCTTCTGTCGCCTCCTACACAACTCTGGGCTATAGGGGCAAAAAAAATCTGACAGAGAACACAAGAGTAAAAGGAAAGGAGAGATGGAAGGAACGGGTGTGGGAGGGGAAACAGGGCCTTTGATTTTTCATTAGAAGTGCCTCCATATTTTAATATTGGGTTTAATCGGGCCCTCATGCCTTAAAGAAATAACCATTGAGAGATGATCCCTTGGCCTTCAAAAAGTATATGGCGCTTCTTCAATCAAAGCCCTCCTCGAATTTGCTCTTTTGTTTGGAGTTCACTTGCGATCCTTCCCCCCACCCTTCTCTTCTCCTGCCGCCTCTCGGCCTTTGCGGGTACAGTCGTTAGGCTTATTGACTGATCTCGGCTGTACTTAGCAATAGAAATGACTTTGACAGGGAAATACACCACAGGTATCACAGAGGTACAAGCATGAAAGGCCTCTCTATCACAATAAAATAGTCTTTCACCAGCAGCGAACTAGGTATTCCCCCTAGAGATAAAAACCTGTTTGTTTGTGGTTTTAATCTAAAACGGATGTAGTGTTTGTTTTGTTTTTTTAATTTGATTCAACTAAGGGAAGGTGTTTATGACCAGACTACACATAGTGTATTCCTGATACATGGCCCCTTATTAAACACAGTGGTATCTATCACTCCCCCATTAATCAATCACCTTTTAATTTGTTTGCCCTCTTTTTAAAAAAACAAAAAAAACAAAACCTTTTTCCTGAGGCTCTTTCAGATTGTTTTTTT
>BJFM01002621.1:40041-54869 GCA_016586285.1 Arothron firmamentum
TTTTTTTTTAAGAAAGTGAAACACAATGCGGCTTATGTAGAAGCCACCAAAGCACCAACCTGTGAGCTAATGAGAGGCCCCATGCTGTTATCTAAGGCTCTGGCTTCTATACCACTGCTGCACTTCTATTAGGGGAGAACACACACCGGGCTACTGCTCACATATGCAGCGCGTGTACATTCTCGAAAGGAGGTTTTCCCCAGGAACGCAAAGCTCAAGGAAGCCTCTGTGGTTCGTGCTGTAGCCCGTGTGCACACGCGCACACAAAGTACACACAACAGTCAGCAGTGGAGGATTCGATGGCACCAAAGACCACAACGAAACAAAGGCACAATTGACACCCTCCTGTGACAGTCCCAATTGTAGCTAGCTGCCTTTGTCTCGTAATATATCAAATACATTACAAAAGAACACTTACCTAATTGAACAACCTCGTCTGATTTTTATTTGTGGCGAAGGAGAGTTGAAGACTACAATTTATGCGCTTGTTTTTCTTTCCCTTTGTGGCGGCTGTACGTGCCTGTGTGTGTTAGACCCCTGCCAAGTAGAGATGCATTATTTAAGATGCTGTTGTGATACTTGTGCCTGCTTAAAGGTCTCAGCTTCCTTTTAACACCATGCCGCATTAGTCCACCTCTGCCCCCATTTGTGGGGGGAAACCAGTGTGGGACATGCTGCCATAGGTCTACATCACCTGGGAACGGATCTCTGCAGGGGGAGGAAAGGCTGTGAAATAACCTTTGAATTTAGCTCATATTTTAGAGAACATAGACATACATATTAACGACTTTACCGTTATAGCAAGTATATGCTTTTTTTTTTTGAGAGTTTACAAATTTGAGAGGTTTATTCATTCGGATATAAACATTTATATGTTTATATTTTTATGTTTTTGGCATGTTATTTTAATGGTGCAGCTTAACTACTAGTATCAGACAAGTACATGGAGCTGGACACGAGTGTGAGATTGATAAATGCTCAGGCACACTCCTGCTGGTGTAAAAGCCTGCAGTGGAAGACAGTGTTGTAAATGGAATACAGTTAATTACTCCTCATGCTATACCACCAGCCGTGCATGCAGGGTGAAACAAAATAGCGTGGAAAAGTGGAGGAAAAAAGCCTCTGCAGAGAAACTTCAGGGCCCCTCATTACACTCTGCCCCTGGGTACTTTTACGCCTTTTATTTCCCATCTAATGAACTGTTTACGTTTTTTTCAGCTTCCCAGGCGCCACATAAATTTACGCTTGTCCTTGTATCACTCTGCGCTGGGCAGAAAGTGAGGAGGAGAGTTGGAGGGCATTGTGATGTGTGTATAATTTTCATTTTATTGAATTTTAATAATTGTGGCTCATTTGTTTTTGTAGCTATGGGACTTCTGCTTTGCAAAACCTGTTAAGTTTCAACTGAAATTAGGAGAGGTCGTTGTTTTAAAGATGCAGTTTAAATTTACTTGAATATGGAAAAATGTACAAAAGATCATTGTTTGGAAAATCTATACGGAATGCTTACATACCGGGAAGAATTGCATACAAAAAGAAGCATCTATTTTCTGTAATTGAATAAATATAATTTGCAGCTCAGAGGATTATGCCAAACTAATTAGCATATCTGATATGAATTGTTATGCATGCATATATAATTACGTTTTGATGGGTAAAGAAGAATAGCTTTTTTCTTCTTCTTTTGCTATCCATGTCAGCAGGGGTAAAACGTGTGTTTTTGACAGGACACCAGCACTGCCATCGCTGCATTTGACAGGATGTGTAGAGTTTTAAAGGCAGGCCACTTTGCATAAAGTTAAGATGTACCTTTGTACTTCTCTTGTGTGCTTCCGGGAATAGAAGCAAATTCTCACCCAAGATTAAAAAAGCAACAAAAGACAGACCTTTCAAAAGGATTAAAAAAAGCTCCTTTTTTCTTTTCTGAGCAACGAGGTATCTTCTGAAAAGGCTCATTCTTTTTTAGATTACAAAACCTGATTAGCTGGTTTTGTTTTAAGACATGCTCCTCACATACCAGAAGTGGAGCGAGAGACTTTTGGTATAATACCTTTTACAGAACAGAAGATTTTCTAGGTTCAGTTATCCGATGCATTTTCTGACCCATCCTGTTGTCACTATATTGAAGCAGTCAATATTTTACACTGGTTGGTATTTAAAATATAACAAGAAGGCGGTAATCACTCAGCAATCTGTTCCAGAGAGGGAACAGAAAAACTGAATTGTTCCCTGTAAGCACAGGGGGAGTAGAGACACTTTCATTTCAATAGCATTATCTGTTCTTTATGCTTTTTTAGTCTGCAGTGTTCTCAACGCAGAAACATTTTATGGATTCATCTGTATCAGACAGCTGTTTACAAATACCAAAAGCCTGCATGTGATTTGAAGGCAACGTTTGGTCTCAACATTCAATTCAATCCTCCCTCTGCATCTCAATTACTGGTGAATTTGTCTCTCTCCTTAAGTTGCACTGCAGCTCTTTAAAATGAAATTCGACTTAAATGGAATATGTGGGTGTTTTCCTGGCAAACAAAGTGTCTGTGTATCTTGCCCTGTGCACAATTGTACATGCGCCTGTCAAACTGAAGCTTATTGTCTTTCTGATTTTGCTCAAAGTTGAAATTCTTTTCATCTACTGACTGCAGCACGATGGGCATTTACTATATGCTTGGAAAGATTTTCCCTTAAAAGAGCTTTAAAAAAATAAATTGCACTATGTGATTATATTAATATCAGAATTGAAAAAAAAAATAGTTTGAGTTTTACAAAATAATTCTCTGCGTATTTTTTTAATAAGTTTGCTGAAAAATGTATGTCACTGACTATATTTTGATATATCTCGTATTGATTTTATTCAAGTTTGTGGTGGTAGCAGATTTTGTGATGAAATCAAATCCGCTGTCATGTTTGCTCACATATTTAAAGTTTGGCCGAACTATCTTCAGAGTTGTTGTCTTCCAGTCCATTCTGACTAAATAGTCCTGCGTGTGCTAGTGTTGAGTCAGTGTTGCTGCTCCTTTCTTCGCCCCCACAGTCGGGGCTGTGTGGTCCCAGTGGTCCAGTATTGTTTGGGTGCACTCTTTATCTAATGGGTTTTGTGGTTTGGGTCAATCAGGCCCAGTAATTACTCCAGAGAACTGCGGCCCTTGCGTTCCGATAATAACAACCAAATCACATCAGCCATGACTTTCCACTGAGTGCTCCAGATTATGAGGTGAGACAGATAAAAAAAAAATAAAAAATTCTCTTCTAACTCGATAGTGATTGGTTCCAAAGTTATTTCAATCCAGGGAGTTGATATCATCACTCTAGAGGTTGAAATTGGATTTTTCAAGTTTGATTTGTGATTTTCTTATGGAAGGTAGTATTAAAGTACTTGCAATAGCTTCTCCATACGTTAACTGATAATAAAAGACTCTTGGAGAAGGATTCTGCAGTTGAGAAAAAAAAAAAGTCCCTGTTGGTAATTGTTTTTTTTTCTCCACTGAGTCTCTTCTGTGTTATTTTTTTAGGATTTGTCTGAACCAGATAAATGCAGAAAAAAATATTTTATTTTATTTTTTCTTTGAAAAAGCACTATTTCCATTCTCATACTGGTGGTTTTCTTAGGTTTTTGCCCAGCTCCTGCAGCCCACCTAGAAACTCTGTCTAGGTAGCAAGGGAAAGGGAAAGAGGCTTAGTAAACACTTTCTCTGGCTGCTGCTAGTGTGTATTTAGTTTAGAGGGCATGCCAAGAGGCTGTTTTTCCATGGGTCGAACGCCTGTAAACAAGCGGTACAACGGAAGCCCACTCCTTGACAGTTGCAGGTGGCACACTCTGAAGTGTCTGTGAAATGTGTGTGTGTTTGTCTTTTTTGGCATTCTCTCTTATTCCATCCAATTCTGTGAAAGGAAAAGAGAGAGAGTGTGAAGTTGTGTGAGCGTGAGTGAGTGAGTGAGTGAGTGAGTGAGTGAGTGAGTGAGTGAGTGTGTGTGTCTGCATGAGAGAAAGAGGCAACCTCAAATCCGATGGGCCACCAATGGGTGATGAATTATTCCCTGTCTGAGTCTCACCACTGGTGTTATCACAGAGCCTGCCACTGCACTGGGGTGACAGTGGTGACAGCCCCCAGAAAAGATTTAACTCTGACAAGTGATACTTCCTCATAATACATCTCCCTGGTCCTCTCTTCTGTCCCCCTGCTCCAAAGCCGCCCCATGCACACAGAATCAGTTTTTTCTATCCCTCTACTTATATTTGTTTAAGTGGGCAAAGTGTATGTCTATGTGTGTGTGTGTGTGTGTTTGTGTGTTTGTGCCTGTGCCTGTGTGTCGAGGGCTCTTCTCTTTTTGGCACAAGAGCATGAGGTGCATTAGATCAGCTTGGAAGGTAGTCATGGGCATAAACTCACACATGCTTGTTGTCAGTGCTCACACACACACACACACACACACACACACACACACACACACACACACACACACACACACACACACACACACACACACACACACACACACACACACACACAGATGGAAAGAAACACTTTCACACTTGCCTGGATGTGACTTGTCACTGAGTTCCATTAGGGGGCTCTCGTGCTTAAGAAATGCCTGGTTTGTGTTTTTGTTCCTTTTTGTATTAACAGCATTACTAAGACATATTTCCCCACTTGTTTTCTCTTTTTTTGCTCTCTTCTATTTCTCTGCTCTTTCTGTCCTTCTTCCTCATCTTCTTCCCCCTGCAGAAAAGGTCACGTATTGCCTACAGTGATGAGGTGCGCAATGAGCTCCTGGGGGATGATGCCAGCTCCTCTGAGAACCAGGTGAGGTGCTAATCAGGGGAACCAAAAGACACCAGTGTGTGGGTGGCTGACTGGCCCCCAGGGTGAGTAGGTGGGCCCCTCGTAGGGGCCATCGAGAGCTGAAACCAGAGCATTGTCACCAAGTCATGCGGAAGGAACACTGTTTAATGCAAAGCTGGGCTGCCAGGGAATGGGACCAGTATCTGGCTCAGGCCAGATTGTGATCCACACACACACACACACATCTAAATACAAATAAACTCACACAATTCTACCCTGAAACCCAGTCTCCCTACTCCAGCTGTCCCACAGCTGTTCTCCAGTCCGGGTGTGGACTTTCCAATAATACGTCCCCCACCATTGATCAAAATTCACACAAGCATATTTTTTGTTTTAAACTGCAAGCAGAATAAACCTGCTGAGTGCCGACGCTCCAAATTAAGAAAGCCTGTTCTCATAGTCAATGTAAAAATCTTTTTTTTCCCCCTTTGGAATTGAGTTTAAGACCCCAAATTTTTGGTAATCACTTATTTAATTTCAATAACTAAACAGAATTTTCAATATCTGACTATCTGAGCAGTTTTTGACCGGCTGTCTTACAGCATATTCACATTTTAGAAAAATAAAAAAATAAAAAAATGTTTGTCTAGATGATAACTGACATTTTGATAGTTCAGTCCAATTTAAGTGGGTATAAAGAACAGTTTAAATAAAAAAAAAAAAAAAGAAATTTCATTTGTTATCAGCATTGCCAACAAAAGATCCATTCACTGCACTTATGGATCTGCCGATGTAAAGGAAAGACAATTATTTTGAATTGTGATCTTAATTGGCCAAAATATGCCGCGTGTTATTTTAGTCTTAAGTCGATTTGAATAATTGGTATGAATAAATCCAGAACTGCATCAAAACAGCAGTACAATAACATTTAATATGCACTTACTTATTTTTCACCTGTGCAGCTGCCACTCATGCAGCCACTCTCAACTATGACCAAACGTCTTTTGACTAATTATATATTGCTTTCAGAATCTGCTGTCAGCTCAGAAGGGTTACTGTGTCTCAAGGCACATGCAAATAAATACTTTGCATTTGTAAAGATGCGCGCACACGCTCAAAAAAGAAGAAAGACAAAGAAGAATACTCAAATGCACATTAGCACATTTAGTCCCACGGTGCTTTATGAGCATATATTTAGACGATTTACAGCTAAGGAAAGCTAAATAAAGTTGTTATCTTTTTTGAAAAATTTCTGATTATCATTTCAATGATGACCTGTGAACCGCACATCTTAGAGACATATGTATCATAAGCCACAGTGCGTAATTGAAATGCATATTTCTGGCAAATTAGTGATGCGCCAAAGTGAGCGTGACATTTTATGCACAAGTTTCAAGGAGAATGGCTGTCAGAAATGTCACATTGGAGACACAGTTGAGTTCCATCTAAGTCCTGTCAAAATAAATTAAAAAAAAGTGTCAGATCATATTCCTTTTTTTCTTTTTAAAATTATCAATTAAGGGACATTGAGGAAATGTTTCTAATATTACAATATTACTAATAATTTAGGAACATCAAAGTGAAAGTAGAATTGTTGTGTCTTTGTGTTGTAGATTTATGTTCTCTATTATTGAAAATGCTCTTTTATTCCTTTAATTTTATTCCTTTATTTTTAACATCTACTTTGTTATTTTCCAATTTTCTGGAAATATTTATTACTTATTTAATAATAATAGGTTGTCATTGCAAAACAAATGCCTCACCTGTATAAACAGATTAATTATTAAAAAAAAATATTTATTAAAAAAATCTAAAAAAAAATGTTAAAAAAAATCATAATTCATTTTAAAAAATTCAAAATGTGACTCAACTTTTTCTGTTTTTACCCCGAAAGTATCAAATAAGTTGCCAAAAAAATTACATTAAAAGGTATTTATGTTTGCAAAATCATATCAATCTTAATGCTCTTAAAAAAAGAAAATAAAAAATCAGAAAATAGTGCAAACTAATGCTTTTAAAATATACAAATACATTATTGACAAGTGATAATTACTGAGTAATGGGAAAATGTCAGAATATCCAAACCCTAAACTAAACCTTCACATTTATTTCTGCTGGGGGCAAAAGCAAATTAAATAGATTATATATATTTTCTCTTTATCTCCCAGGTGCCATGTTTGCCTCATTTTCATTTAAAAACTTGCGGAGATAATGCCGGTCTTGGTCTTGCAGTGAGTGGAGTACTTAGAACTTCAGTTTTTTTTTTTTTTTTATCTTTCGAGACGGCGGCGATAGGAGAGGAGAAAAGATGGTGGGGGCCGGGGCAAGTCGGTCAATTTAATTCCTGACGATCTAAAAGAGGTCAGGATCATTTCATATAGCCCTGGCTGAGCAGATCATTACCAGTCACAAATCTGTTGGTTACATGGCAAGGATTTATAGCTAAGTAAATAGGGAACCGTCATAAGTTCTGAAAATGGCGTGTTGGCCCTGCGATAATGGCTAAAGGACGATTTAATAGAGTTCGGCATTTATTCGTTATCTGTATGCGGACAGAGACTGAATTGGCACTATCGCTCATTTTTTAAATAATGTCGTAGGCTACCATTGCTCGTGTCTTCCCCCTGCATGCAACACACGTGCAAATGTTGGTATGCACCAACACACATGCACGTAGAGGCAACACACCGATCAGTGAATGCACACATTTTCCACACACAAACACTGTGTGGAATAGTTTCGATTTCAGTCACAGCAGAAGGCTTGGCCACAAGAGATTGTGCTGGTTTGAGCCGGCACCGACCAGATTTTACAGGCTACAAAGGAAGCAGATTACCACTTGTATCGAATTCAGTATTGGATAAAAAAAAAAAAAAAAAATCTTTTGTTTGAAAAAAAAAATGCTGATTATCATAACAGAAAAATTGCAGCAGTGCGGTTTTGAATACTGGCTGGGACGACAAAAACACAGGGAGTAGTCGTAATTATAACCTTTACAATGTTCTGTATTTGCTGCTCTATATCTCTTGAGCAACGTGAGCATCCTTGGTTGTGCTAAAGAATGGATGCGAAAGTAAACTAAAGGTAAACGGGAAGACACGCACACGCCTTTCATATAGTTTTAACAAATCCTCCAAGAGGGCCTGCAATCAGTCGTGCAGCACAAATACGCTGGAACAAGTTTTGTTTGGTACCCATTGACTGATGGTGGACGGGGGGTGAGGGATTGAAAATTCTGCTGGGGTTTTTTTCAAGCCCCAAATAAGCACATTCACAGTGTAGTGTTAAACTTTGGCCTTTCCAATAATGCGTCCTTGGCGGGGAGTTGCTGCTTAAGTTTAAAGAGACGCTTTTGCTCTTAAGTATCATCTTGTTGCTGGGTGTTATATCTTGTGAGAAAAGAGAGCTTGATCAAAAAGTGTGTATCTGGTATTTTCTGGATTTTGGAATTCCCGTCGATCATTATTGGATTGGGGAAAAATGCAGGATTTAATTAAAATTAAATGATGAGTTGTGTGACAAATGCAGTTCATATTTTTTCATTTGTAGAAGAGTGCTGCTAAGGTCATGACACGTGTGATTTAAAGCATCATATATATTTTTATATTTATTTGTATTTACTGTAACAAGTAAATATTATTGTTTATTTTGGCCAAAATAGCTACTAGAATTTTGTTCTTTGTTTTAATGCTTGCTTTCACTTGTAGGCATACACTTTCTAAAACTCTACTGTGATAGATATCTTAAATTATTAAGCAACTTTCTAATTCAAAACAAAAATTTAGAAGGTAAAGTTAAAACTATATAGCCCGGGCAACATTGGACATGAAGCTCCCTTTAGATTGGCTAATCTTGACTGTAGACTTAGAGATGCAGTTTTAAAATCCCTGACATGCTCGTAAATGAGAATTTATTTTTTCTCCAATGGTGTTGCACCTCTACGACGATCCCCAATCCTCTTCCACGGCACTCACCTTCGAAACAGGAAAGGGAGGGAATCTTTTTCATTGTGATTAAGGATGATTAAATGAAAATGGGATTATTGCCCTTGCTCAAATGACTGAATCCTTATCAGAGATGTAAGATTTCCCAGGACAGGGAATAGAAAAGCATTTCTTATTTACTTGACTAGAACTATGCTATTCTCTTTCATCAAAAATGTATAGCTATGCTAAGATTCATTTTTCATGATCTGTGGCTGTCCCAATAATCAGCCGCACTGTACATGCACAGTGGTAGCCTCACATGACTTTCCATCGAAACAGTGTGCATCTTTACCATAAGCTATACATGGAATATTGACAGTGCAGGGGCTCAGCATTTATCCAAATCTAAAGGGCATTCTTTCTTACATCTAAACACTGGAGCTGTGAGGACCATATTTTAGTGTTTCTTTCTCTTTTGCACTATGGCGGCTCTTGTGGTGTGACTTTTTTGATAATGTTACTTGATAGCTTGATAGTGCGAATCCCACGATCCTTTCCCTCTCTTTGTTTAATGTGACAGCATCAGAACTTGTTCTTTGTTTGTTCAGAAAAAGTCAGCCTGAGCTGTGTTTAGCACTGTTTAATGTGTTTGTCTTCTGATTTCCAAGTGCGAAACATGTAAACGGATAAATCATCAGGGTTAATTTTACACCCAGCCACACAACTGATCTTCTGCCATGTTTTTTTCTGCTTATCCTTATCTTTCCTTCACTCTCCCTTTCTTTCCTTTCTCTTTATGCTCTCGTGATGCAGTTGATAAAGTTACGAGAAGAGGTAAGTGCAACCCTGCTCGAGCATTTTAAATCTGCTTTCCCACTGAAATTTGAATTTGCCCTCAACTCTTCTGATGAAAATTCAAATCCTCTTATTTTGTCACTTTTATTCAGCATGTCTGATTGCAGAGTGAATAGGTCAAGCCGAAGATAATAAATTCACTGAAGGCTAGTTCCTCCATTTACTCTTAACTTAATATCAAAATGTGAAGATAAGATATTATTCTGATAATGCTTTTTTGAAGAGAAATATTGCGAAACGGGGGCTTAGCTTAGCTTTGGTTAGCTGTTTGGTTTTTGACTTTGAAGTAAGATCTACTTTTAAGATTACATTTAGATTTACTATCCCTTAATTTACTTGATCAGGGGCATATTTATTGCCATCTGTCTTTTTCAAATGAATTAAACATTTATCCTTTGAGATGTTCTCTGTCAGTTTAGTATGTCGTTCACTGTTGTAGTATTTTCAACTATATCAATGCATTTATATGTACCATTAATGTCGCCATTGCTGACTGGAATGACTACAGTTCATGTTTGCCTTATATAGTTCATTATTTATGTTCTATTATATGCAATTTGGGGAAAACTGCTTAAGAATCAGTGGAAATATTAATCAGTTAAAATATATTAACATGTCAGGAAGCACATCTTTCTGTTAAACTATTGTGACTTAAATGGCATGACTTGTTTTGTCACAGTGTAGAAGCAGTTTAATGTCTTCATATCGGTTCAAAAGATTTGTCAATACTCTTTTTAGTCATTGTTAAATTCATTGAGAATTTAAATTTGAAATGTTCTTCATCTAAAAACTACCTAAATTTAACATCACATGGTTATTATTAATGGTAACCCAGTTTTAGTTCACTGCACTAACTGCACTAACTGCACTAATAATGGGCAGCTATAGAAACATTACTTCAAGTGATGTTCGATGTTTACATTCCCATCAAAGGCTGCTTAATCACAATTATCACTCCTCTATATAAACTGGGACAACATCCAGACACTATTTTGTGGTATATCTTAATTATTTATCCTCTTATTTTTATTTCTTTATTCCCCGATTTCCAGTATTTCTGCCTTTCTTTCTGTTCTTGCCATTCCCTCATAGCCTGAGGTTCAGAAGTCATCTTGAGTTACTTTGAGTTAATTTTTGGAACGGCCCAGTCTCTGTTCAGGCCTGGCTGCTGTTCACTGTTTCACTCCTCCATGGCAGTTTTCTTCCCCTCTGCTTCTCCTGAATTTAAATCAAAGGCTGGTATAGCTTATCCACACTTAAGCTTAGCTTTAAAAAAAAAAAAAAAAAAACTATACTTTTTTTCCTTGGCTGAAAAACATGTTTAAATATTTAGCACCCATATTCACAGCTGTTTGACACTTGTAATTCCTCATCTTACAAGTCCCAAACAAACGGCACAGAAGATCACACAGTCAGTCTGAATCACAGCTGTCATCATTATTCACTTTGACTCTCCCCCACCCTTATTGAAATAATAAGGAAATCATCTGAACTTTGGAAAATGGTGATAGTAAGCGCCTGTGTTTGATATTGAAAAAAGGCAGGAGAGCGAAAGAAGAGGGGAGAGATTTCTTTTGAGTTACAGCTGCATTGTTCTGGGGCTTCCTGTTAATAACTTACAACTGAAGACTGTTTCTTGACGCAAAAAAGCACAACAAAAAACCACCATTTTCATGGTTCCTAAGAAGATCTTTGTTCAAAATGTAGGTGTCAGATGAAAAGCGATACATGCACGTGCAGAAATAGTGGTGCGTGGGGTGGGGTTTTGGGGGCACCGGTGCACGAGGAGATGCACAATATTTACCATACATTATATTTAAATCCTCTCCTTGAACATTTCTTGGGATGATCAGGTTTGATTAAGTCAAGATCAGTTCAGCCAGTTTCACTATGGTCGATTCATGGCAGATCTGAAATGTAGAAATGATCTCAGCCTCAACTCCCAACACTTTCAGTAAGAGGTTTAGTTTTAATTGTAGATCATTTTTTAAATTATTTTCCATGCTGTCATCCTGCCCATGGCGGGTGTGTTGTATAATTACAGCTGTCATAATGTGTGATTATTTTGTTCTTATTTCCCGAACTCTCGCCCTTTACTTCACGTTCTGTCAAGCTCACCCTGCATTATACTAATGATCATACACACATGCACCACCACCAGCACCCAAGCACCCCCACCTCACGCACCCACTCAGCCTCCCCTCCCCTCCTCCCTTGCCCTAAAAGAAGGCAGAACAAGGGAGAGGGAAGAGAGAGAGTGGGAGAGCGAAATGGGGAAGGGAAAGCTTTGAAGTGGCTTTCCATCGCAGTGAGTCTGCCGGCCGTCTCCCCAAGACGTGTCACCTTTGCCGAGAGGGAATAGGAAAATCACGTTTCGAATGGTAATGATAACATACTAATCACTTGAGCTCTTTGAAGAAGCCGCTACTCTGCGCTGCTCTGTCAGTATCCCCGGCTGCCTCATGCTCCCAGGCACACAGACGGTGCAGCCGTGGCCTAGGTGTATTAGCTTAAGAATTGCATGTCAATACGTCCCCTCTGATCCACAGGGGCTCATTATAGCCCAAGCTCTGTAGCCAGTTTCTCCTGCACGCACACTGCTACCACTTCTTCCGGTGCCACCTCCACTTCCTCCTCCCTTGCCAAAATCTCCCACCGCATACCTCACCAAAAACATGCCGTCCCTCTCCACGGTCCCATTTTACCACCCACCCAGCCAGCTGTTTCCCCATCTCTCCATCCTCCGCCTGCCCTTTCTTTTGACTATTAAAAAATATCTCCACAATTTTAAATGACATCTGTCAGTGGTGTGAAGCAAAAGGAGGCAGGAGAAAGAAGAGTTCAGAGGGATTTTTCTCCTCCCTACTTCTTTCCCATCCCTCTTATTGTCAAACTTTGAAAAGTGTGTCGTTGACTTTCCCCCCCCCCTTCACGTATTTCGTCTCTCTGAGTGATTAGCTAGTACAAATTTTGACAGCCTAACTAAAACTAGAAATTTCACTCCTCTCCCTGTCCCTTTTGCTCATGCGATGGGCATAAACCCTTCACAGAGCGTCTGGTGATGTCTGTCTGGTTGTTTTTGAGTGTCAACATCTGATCAGATTTTCAACATATATTACACAACTACATTGGATTAAATATGTTGATCTTCTGATTAAAATTTGTGTTCTTATGACTGTCTTGACTAAATAGATTACATTCAGTAATTAGCCACTTTTTAACATACAATTTATTTGTTCTCCTAACAGTGCAATGTAACTTCCACAGATCCAACCAATAACTTGAAAGCATTGATGATATGACAGTTTTTTATTGGCGATATAAAGAATTCATGAACTGTGTTTTCTTGATAACATCAATAGGTTATGCTGTGCAATGCAAAGGAAACCTTCTGGAAACCTGCAAACATGAGCATTATTATAAGGTGGCACTGATTTTACATAATGGGAGAACCTAAGTTTTGTCACTTTATTTTCTGAAATTGCAATGGAAACATCAAAAAATAAAAATAAAGTCTCTTAGAACATTCTTCAAAATATGACAGAGCTGGGCTATTAATAAAAGAATACACATTGTACTTAGTACAATAAAGCATGTGCTACCACAGTATAAATCAATTTAGATCTATATTCCATGCTTTTATTATTTGATGGTAAATTAACTGGTTCTGTATAAATGGCCATTTCATATAAATGGAGTGAAATGTAGATGTTTGATATGTCTAAGGGAAAAAGTAGTGTAATGATATGTTCCTACATTTGAGGTGCAACTCAAGGCCGACAATTAGTAACAGATTAGTTCTTTTCTCGAAACAAAAATGACTGATTTTCGTAGCTTCTTAGGAGCTGCTATCAATTTATATGTGCACATGATAAATAAACCATAACCAACACCTTGAAACCCATAAATATCTGCTTATAAACTAGAAATCAACTTGCATATTTGATTATTTATATTACAGAGCATATTTTCTTCCTATGATATGTGGGGACCTTGTGAGCAGCCTTGTCAGTGGTCGATATGAAACAATTGTAGCACAGTAACATTCAAAAACAATAAATAATCTGATTATGGTGACAGTCAAATCTGAAGTGTTTTCATGCAGTAAACGACACACTGCTGCCAGCCTCAACAGATTTTTTTTTTTTTTTTTTTGGAAAACTTCAAATAAAACTTTACTTCGTTTTAATTCACTTCACCTCCCTGTCTTAACTTTCCTTTGCGTACACCAGAAGGCTGTTCTGTAAAACAATACAAGTAGGCAACAAATCCTCAAAGTAGTTCTTGTTTTATGTCCAAGATGAGGTGGCAGCACCTCTTACATTGTCAGGCTCAGCGTGCATATGTTTGATACTCCATCAGCATACAACACATTGTCATCCATGAAGGTTATTGCCAACATGGCTGTATTATGTTGTTGCTGTGACTGTGGTCTGGGTCTTTAGGTGGCAGTGTTGATGTGTTTCTTTGAAATGGGTCCCAGCCCGCTCAATCATTTTTTGTTTGTTTGTTTCGCTGGCTTTATTTTATCTATTTTTTTTTTCTCCTCCATTTGTTGCAGAGAGCGCATCTGTTGGACAACACAGAGAAACTGGAAAGGTCATCACGGAGACTGCAAGCCGGCTACCAGATAGCAGTAGAAACTGGTACGTATTCTGTTTTGGGTTAGAGTAGTTGTGTGTGTGTGTGTGTGTGTGTGTTTTGTGTATGTGTGGGTGTGTGTGTGTGTATATGTGTGTGTGTGTGTGGGGGGGGGATGGTTTTATGATAGCAGTGAGGATGAGTGAGCGACAGCAAATTGTCTTGCTCACATGCGAGGTGGGTAGATATGTGTGTTTGGGGTTAGGGTGGGATGGGGGGGTTAAAAAAAAAAAAAACCTCTTTCCTTGACGATATGATGACATTTTCGTGAGCACATCAAAAGCAACTCGGGTGGGGGGATAGAGAAAGAGGTGTACAGGCGACAGATTGGGCGTCGCTTCTCCTTGCTCTGCTCCCGAAGAAAATTTGTGTGTGTGTGTGTTGGGTGGGTTGTGGTGGTGTTTTTTGTCTTATTTATTTTTTTATTTTTCCCACAGACACAGGGTCTGTGAAAATAAACAACACCAGTGTTCCTCCTGAAGTTCTTAATTCAGTAGTGCGGAAGAAAGAAAGAAAAAACAACACCACTTCCTAAATAAACCATCCAAAAAACACACAACTCTTTTTTCCTCATTATCAATGAGGGGTTTCTTTAATCTTAAAATAGCGTTGACTTTTTTTT
>BJFM01002621.1:58361-71571 GCA_016586285.1 Arothron firmamentum
TTGATGATTTTTTTTTTTTTTTTTTTTTTTGCTGCCGGGCCACCAAAGCGGCACTTACTCCTCAAATCCATGAGCAAACACTTGACACAGAAGCTCAGGTGCGTCCATCAGGCCAAAGCAGTGTTTTATACCAAGGCTCTTTTTAGTTTTGGACACATATGTACGGTCTGTATTATTACTAGTATTTCAATTTTTGCATAAAAAACCATTTTGCTACTTTGTAAAATTAAAAATACTTGCAAAAGAAATAAACACAAGCAACATTTAACCTTAATTATAAAGGAAATGCTTTTAAGGTTTTATCATGAGTTTTAAAATTCAAGACGCCAATATCAGCTCATTGTTTATGGTCAGATGTGTCCTGGTCATGAACCTTCTGTCTTAGTTTATTCTCTCTCTTCTTCAAAATTAGTTTAAATATTTTAACGATCCTTTATTTTAATGTCTCATTTTAAATGGACAGTTAGCCACAGGGAACAATCCTTTTAGGAATAGCATAAAAAGTTTTATGTAGGCTCATACGTGAACATGATGCAATGAACACTTTAACTTCTGTTTAAAAAAAAAAAAATCAGGTTAATAACTCTTTGTTTGTTAAAAATAGCTGTTTTTGGATGAAGAAAAATATATTTGTATTCATTTAGTCAATGGGAAATTTGAAGTTTTAAAGAAAATATTTATTACATACACACAACCGTATTTTCGCTTAAAAGTATATTTCTAAAATGTACACGCTTCAGTGCATAACATCTCGCTCTGAGAAAATCTAGCCGTGGGGGTGCTGTTTATCGGTAAACCCTGGTGGATGAAAGGCGTAGCAATAATGATTTTTTTCTCTCCTAATCGGACCTTGTCAGCAAGGCGTCTTATCGTGGAGAGGAAAATGACACCGATCCTATCGAAGAGCCTGGAGTCCAAGTCGGCGGCGTGTATCCCCCCAAATCATGGCCGTCTGCGGCCTAGCCATATCTAGCGCTGCCACAAACGGCGAACGACGCTTTTTTCATGTGGACTTCAAAAACGTTGCGAGTCATTAAAATTGCACCCGCGTTCGGCAGTGGGGATCAGCCGCTCTGGAGTGAAAATGGGATGTGGGAAGAGGAGACTCGCTAAATGTGTTAATTCCATCCTCACATGTTTAAGGCTTAATTTTAATCTGTTTGAGGGAGGAGGAGGGGGAGGTGGGCCGATTGGAAAGGGGGCGGGAGGGCAACGAGAAAGCCTCGCACTGCAATAAATCGCCATTATCTTTGACACCCTAGGACTCAGCTGTCCCAGGGATTTAGGGGTCCACTGGCAACAGTGTATATCGTGGGGCATGAAAACACTGTTTACGCTTGAACTGCAGTAGCTAAGGTGCAGCCACCAGCTTCAGGCTGCACAGACAAAAGGCCCTACGTGCACAATGGTCAGCAACCATAGTCACCCTCAATGGACGAGCTAAACCAACAGACTTGAGTGTGCGTTGATGTGTATGTGCCTGTTTCCTTGTGTGCGGAGTGAGTTTCGAGTATCGACAGGTGTCGTCTGAAACATACAAATATTAGCTTTGGTTAAGTGGGACTGCAGTAATTACAAATAGTGACCAGTTACGGTAAAACGAAATGGACTTCACACCAAAGATCAGCATCTATCAATGATCCCTGCCAATGTTAATGCCTCGGTTGTGCCCCCCACTTACGACAGCTTCTACCGCTCTCCATGTGCCCCCTGCTAGGTCTACATGAGATAGCATTATTAAAGTATGGGAAAAGCAAGTAATTAAGTCTTAAGTCAGTTATTAGCTTCAACAAGACTCTCAGCATAATGGGACTTGGAAATAATGATCTAGGTCAAGAGCTGATTGGCTCATTTAAAACTTTGCAAAACAGAAGGCACCATTTGCCACGTTAAGGAATTGTTGACTTCGAGATTTAAACTTCCTTTTACTTATTTGTTCTCAAAGCCATAAACTCACAGCTTCACATCACTGAGACTCTTTTGTAATGAAAGTAACAAACTGATCAATAAGCAGATTGGAAAGAATGGCTAAAATTATCCCAAATGTGGAGTGTTTCATGTTTTACCTGCACCCTCCAATGCAATAGAAATGAAGACTCCATTATTATAATGAGAATATTAAGTAGGTTCTGTCTCTGGCAAATGCAGTGGCACAATAATATTCCTGAAAATAAAGATATTTTTATGTGGTTTCAGAATTGCTTACGTAAAGTCTTCCAAATCAATCTTTTAGTTATCACAAGAAATCAAGTCTGGATATTTCTGGTCCACTTTATCTTAAAAGGCAACTTAGTCTTTCTTTCTATTTTTAGGCTATAATAACTAACAAAGGTACCCCCTGCCTTCTTGCATGCTGAAGAAAAAAGTATAGCATTGACCTCTGGCTGACACAGAGAAAGATGAGGGGGAGGGGGGGTGGAGCAAAAGAAGCGACAGAAAGCGAGACAGTGTGGAGAGAGCTAAGACAACAACTGTGAAGAGCCGCATAGGGTTAAAGAAAAACAGTTTCAGAAGGAAATGGGAGACAAAAGAGAGGACTTGGAGGCCCCATGGGCGCTTTAAAGAGCTGCTACATCTGAGCCACTGAAATATTAAAAACTGAAAGAGGGAACCAAAAAAATATAAAGGATGTGTTTAAATGAAAGTGAAAGAGTGGCAGCGAGAGAAAAATGTGCCACCTTGTCAACCAAGGATGGAAATGTTTCAGAAATATTAATTGTGTGATAAGAATGACGTGCAGGAAAGACAAGAGGCTTAATGTCATTCAACCCCCTAAAAAGGTTTATTAGTCAGTGTATAAATAGCCTGCATTGTAGGACGTTAAAGACTTATAGCTTTATGCATTTCTGTTCTTTTATTGTGTTAAAATTCCCTCTATTTTTATATGAGCAGTTACTTCTTTTATTTCTTTTTCAATTTATAATGTAGACAAGTACTCACGCTTAATAAAGAGGCTTTTGAGTTAGTGAAGCTTTTTTTTGAAAAATTGCCTTTTTGCCAATATTCTGTTTTCTCTCATATCTACACTGTAGATATGTAAAATTGTAACATGACCTTCGTAGTCACACTTAATTTAAAGTGTCACTACTTATATTTTTGTTGTTGTTGTTTTGAATAACCTCTTTAAATTTAATGTTAAAACATATTTTCTCCAGTATATTTTTAGAAGTTCAGCCAATTCTAAACTATTTTGTATTATTGACACTTTGTTGAAACAGAATTTTACAAAACAAAAAAACAAGAAAAAAAACAACAAAATATTCACACTATTATTTTTATATTATAATTTAAATACATTTAATTAAACATAAT
Source organism: Arothron firmamentum (assembly GCA_016586285.1). Taxonomy (NCBI): domain Eukaryota; kingdom Metazoa; phylum Chordata; class Actinopteri; order Tetraodontiformes; family Tetraodontidae; genus Arothron; species Arothron firmamentum. The sequence continues at coordinate 61,674 of BJFM01002621.1, forward strand.
ATAATAAATCTCTCAGAAAATTATATGCATAGGCCCATACTTCATAGTAACAGAAAATAAATTGACTTGTTTTGTAAATAATAGAAATAATATTAGGATAATAAAATAGGATTTAATGCAATTATCATTCACCCTGTTTTTTCCCCCCGGGACTTTAATGTTGTTAATTAAAAGCACTGTATCTACACATTTAAGCTAATAATCATATACAATTTATAACGAATTTTAGCCAAACTGGATAAACTAAAAAATTTATGTTAAATATTATTTATATTAAAAAGAATGGGAATGATAATGATGATAGTATAATTGTAGTATTAACATCATTTGATTTGTATGTTTAGAGGCCACATTTCAGTCATAAATTTAATGATTTTGAGTCACCTGGGTAGTTCAGTGTTGAATTAAATTTCCTCAGCTAAGGAAAATGTCTGTATAGAAGACAAAAACAGCATCTCCTTTTTATCTTATGATGTAGGGTAGCTGGTGCTTTGTTGTCAGTGTCACTTAGTGACTGTACCATGTGTCAGTTCTCATATATTCACACTGATGTATTTCAGTAGTACAAATAGGGACCCTGTAGCTTTACGTCTGCTAACTGCTGCGTGACACCTTTTGTGTTCCAATAAGCAAGGTTGGTACTTTTACATTTAAATTTCTTGGTCTAAATAATAATAATAATAATAATAATAATAATAATAATAATAATAATAATAATAATAATAATAATAATAATAATAATAATAATAATAAAACAAGTCTACACATGATGCCTGCTCCATTGATTGTTCTAGCCTTGAAGGAAACATTTACCTCCGCCAAAGGGAGGAGGTTATGTGACAGCCAGTGTTAGTTTGTCTGTCATTTAACAAAATAACTCCAAATATTATGAACGGATTGTAAAGAAATTTTCAGGAAATGTTAATAATGGGCCAAGGAACAGATGATTACATTTTTTGATGTTCTGGTTTCCGGCGGGACTTTGACCTTTGATCATCCAAAGATGAAAGTTGATGATCAAACGCCATAAAGCAACCTACTATGTCATGAAGCCATGTATTACTACATGCCTATATACTATACTACAGGTCAAAGTCACAGTGTGGGTAAATGAGTGGCTTAGCGGAAATCTGCGCTCTCCAAGTGCTTTTCTAGTTTATTCTGTGTTAGAAGCCATATGGGGCGTCAAAGGGTTATTAGCTTTCTATTACTTTTTTATCTTCTGTCAGCGTTCCCTGAGTCTCCTGCCCTGGGAGACACAGTTTTACTACACAAACACAGCGAAGCCATCGCCGTCTGTCCTTGCACCGCTTCAACTCAGTGGTTGCCCCAAGGAGCACAGACCCCCCTCTTCTGTCAAAGGAGCTTCCTCCTTGGCTGTCCTGCGCCCATTAGACAAGGGTGCCTGGACGTTAAAGACACCCAGGGAACATGAAACAGACCAGGCCGGGATGTCAGCTGGTTGCCCCATCTGCCAGTCAGTGGGATGGTAAAGCTTTTGTCTTGGGGGGTAACCTTAGGAGTGCTCTGTGTGCTACTCAAGCGTTTTTGTGTACATGCAAGCATGTTCGTTGCTTTGGGACAGGAGAGGCCAATATACAAATGTACAATTTACATAAAAAAAAGAAAAATCAGCTATATTTTTTTACAGAGATTTTCTTTCCTTGGTGTGTCCACCACAGAACATTTAGTGCATCTTTGAATGGCAGAGATTTCAAAGGAAAAAAGTGTTTACGTCTCTCAGTATAGTACTCGGCAGTATTGAAGATATTTTGTCTCGTTTCAGGTCTGTTTCATTCTCGTAAAAACCGCAGTTGGTGGGGCACTAATCAGAATTTCAAATTGCCTGGAAGTTGTCTCTATCCTCTCTCAATTCTCTAGTTAAATACCATAACCTTGACAGTACATACAGTTTGACTCCCATATAAATGAACCATGCCATTGTGGGGTTGGAGGCTGGCTGAAAATGAGGCACAATTCCCCTCATGCATTCTAAGGATTGGAAGATAGGCTGCGCCCTTGAGCTGCTTTCTGAACGAGCCGCTGCTTGTTCTTCCTCTGAAAAGACGCTTAAGGCAGGCCTCCATATGCGCGCATGAATGCACACGCACAATCCTTTAGACGGTTTTAGATGAACCTTCCTAAAAAGAAAATGCATGTTGGCAACATTGAGGCATGTATTTACACCTGAGGTATAGATTTGAAGTTCTGCCTGTTGAAAATATGACTTAAACTATGTTCAAACAAAAGTGTGTGTTTGGGTTTCTGTGTCTCTTATTAATCTGCTTGTTGCATGTGCTTTGCTTCTCAGGTCTCCATGACTCAGATAAAATGTGATTATAACACCAAAGACAATCTAATTCCTTTGCTCTAATCGTTTTTTTTTTAATGTGTTAACTGCTAACTTAACTGTAGAATGCTTCCCTTAAGTGGTCTACATAGTCCCTGTCCTCACATCAGTCGGCCTCACCGCATGATGTATGTACCGTTGTGGTAGTCCTAAAGGGCTGATGTATGCGCAGCCCTGCGCTGGTAAGTCCTCCCTCCGCATATCTATGATCTTGGGTTACTCAACCATCAGTCAGGGCCAACTGCAGCGCACTGTACTGTCGCCCATCTTTTAAAGCTCAGTTGTAAAAGACTGGCTAAGGCGGCCTTAGGGACACTTTGCTTGGTCTGGTCGATCTCAGGTTTGATGTAAATATGGGTGAAGTTATGACTGTGTACATAGAAGAGAGTACACATCCCAAAGTAGACTTTTTAATGTTTAGCAAAGGCCAACTGAATGAGGGTACAGCGCTTTTTATTTAAATCTAACTGTATGTCCCTTCTTCAGTCATTTGTCACTTTCCGGATTCATGATTCATTTCCTGTTTTACTACATTTTCGGCATAATTCTGAAGATGGAATACAGCATAGAATTTTATCATATTGCTCTTTAAATAAGTTAGCACAGGCGGATGCCACAAACCTATTGCATTTACAGTGCATTGTGCCAGGCTTTGTTTGAAACAGCCTCAAGATGAGGAACTGTTAAAATAAACCTTGCCAAATATTTTGCCAGTGCCCTCATTGAAATTTAAACTCATCTGTAATGAGGCTTACTTGATAAATGCTGATAAATGCCTAACTATCTACAGTGAGGACACGGCGAAGAGAAAAAAAGGCGATGCCAGAGAATCAAAAAGAAATGCACTGTACATTCCCTTTCTCCACAAAGACTATTCATTATATTATGCAGAATGGACAGACAATATTCCAGCGAGAGAGTTGAATGCCAATTTTCCTGTGTGCTTGAAGTGAGGTATTGTGCTGTTTTAATGAGCTGTTTAGAGTAGTGGCCAGTTGCATTTAGGCTGCATAAAAACAGCTAACTGAATAATTGCTATTGCCTCTTTAAGGCCAGATGTATAGAATTCATGCAGATTTAGAGCAAAGGGAATATGTGCGTTTGAGAGAGAGGGTGTCTTGGAATAATTGTATTCCAGATGTCCTCCTTTCATGTGAACCACATACACACACTGAAAGGACCGAGCAGATGATGATTAAGATCTTAAACATATGGAGATGCTGTATTGGTTTTGTGTGTACGTGTTATTGTGTATGTGTGTGTGAGATGGTGGCATTTTCTTTTTAACACTTCTGCCTCCTCAGTCTTTCGTGACAGGTTCACCCATCTCTCCTGGGGAGGCCTTCACTCCTAATTTAGATGCAAGCGCCGTCAGGTGACAGCAATGGCTTTGGCAACCTACCTCTGCAATGTGACTACAGTTAACTTAACAAGTCTGGATATGTGAGCGCCATCTTTGATGTCACTGATTTGAGCGGTTTAAGCACCATTCTTGCGCAGAAGTTGAAATTTTTGGTAGATCTGTCAGGAAAATTAAAGAGAAATTGCAGGTCATTTATGGCACTCTCAGGTTAAAGTGATGGTATTTTATGACGTTTAATATAGTCTTTTCAGTACCATCTGTAATTGAAATTGGATCTGAACATGCATTCCTCTATGGTTTGCTGTAATTCGTCCTCACCCAGATGGTCAAGTTTGGCCAGTTTTCAACTTAGGAGTAGAATCGTGGCACGGGAGATGACACTTTGGTATATCTTCAGTAACTTTTTTGCAACATCTCATGCTTGCATAGTGCATCTGTTTAAAAAAAAACAAAAAACAAATTAACTTCAAATTCAACATCAGTAGATCAGAGACAGGACAAATATAACCAGTCTCACAACAGCAGTTTGATGCACTTGATGCAGGTACAAATTTGCCACTTGTGTTGGAAAAAAGGAACAATTTACCCACTTAACTTTGATGTAAAGACATTACTAGAATTAATACGTATTCATTTAAAGCTAACCAGAGTTGAGCTCCATCAGACAAGTTCAATGACAGTTTTCAAAAATAATACAACTGTGCTTGCATTTGTTGTTTGTGGAGGCTAAAGTTAAGATGAGTGACAAGGGCATGCGTCTTGAGCCACCTGGATTTATTTGGGCCAAACAAGAGGGGCCCATGTCTGCCTGGGCAGTGGGGCCTGAGAGCCACGAACAGAAGGTGCCTTCTCACAACTAACACCTGAGCTCCTCCCAGCCTGGGACCAACCTTTTTCTCTCCATCTCTCTTTCTGTCCATACGGCCTCTTATCTCGCTCTCTCTGTCACTGCCCTGTGTATTCTCACCACTTCTCTCTTAGGCCATGACCTGGCCTACTTTTGCCCCTGCCACTGTGGACCTTTTGATGTTGACTATATTAGCCCTTTCCACAGATCATGTGTACATTTGCAAATGGTCCATTTGCTCATATCCTCAGTCTGTTTATGAATATACATTTCACAAGGAGGATATGTTGTTGACGGTCCACAAAGAAAAGTATTCTCTCTCATGTATTAGCTGTACTTATCACAGTAGATGATGCTAAGGTTCACAGTGAAACCCACTCTTGCATTTAGTTGATTTTGTTTCCTTTTTCAGTCACTGCTGGGTTTGTTTCCTTTTGTTGTTGCTATGCTTTTTCCCTATGAATTTACCTCCTTGGTTGCTGGAAAAAGCAGCTTTATTTTAGGAGGAAATACGTGGTTTTGTTTGCATCTTTTCTGTGAAGACGGGCAGGCATGCACACGTCTGAAGTCAAGAGCACAAGCATTAATAAGACACCAGTTTGACTGTTTTTCTTCTGAAGATAAAGAGGACTCAAACTGAGCATTATCTGAATCTTTCTGGTCAGTTTGGCATGGTATCAGCAAGTTGTCAATTAATATAACTGTTAATGCATAATGTTACATAACCTCAGAGATGAGACTGTGCCTTCAGCTGCAAACAGTCAGATCAGATGAAATGACTTGAACTCAATCAGTAAGAGCATACTTGTCACTGACCTTTTCATTTATCAGTCAACAGGCTCTGAACTCCATCTCTCAGGAGTTTTGGCAATCGTTTACAGTCCATTTTTGATTTGTCTTTTTATGATCATAAGAAATGATGAGCAAAGCTTTAGCAATTATAGAAAAGTAATTGATCGTGATAATATTGTGATATAATATGTGCTGTTTCATTACTGACCTGCTTTAATCACTCGCTTTGGTCATCATTACAGAAAAGAACACTAAGTTGTTTTTATAATGGTTGGTGATTCATACTGACACTGAATGGATCCAGACTAGTTTTAAAAAGGTGAGTTCTGCTGTGGAGTGGAAAGCCTTCCAATTACTAGGATGTCACAGATTTAGTGGAAGGAATGTGGAATTGCTCCTTCACACTGTGACATTTGAATAATTATTGAATCAAAGATGTGGATTTAAACTCTTATGTTTATAAAGTGATCCATTTTTTTTTTTTTATTTTTTTTTTTTTTTGCTTCCCTCACATAATGGTGATTATTTTAATGGACAGTTAAGATAAGGAAAGTGTTTTAAAACTCATATACTGTAGGGTCTTTCTGTGACATTTACAGTGTGTGAGGTTAATATTTCCAGTATTAGACTTTGTGTGTTGGAAGAGACAGCCTTACTTCGATCAGGCTAATAACATATTTGTCTGCTTGTTGTTTTTTAAGATTTCACAGACTGTAATTAGTGGATCGCTTTGAGTCAGAGCAGCCCAGAGTGAAAAGAGGGACTGGGGAAAGAAGGGAGCAACAACATAAGGGAGGCTGGAGAAGAAAGGAGGAGCCGCCTATTTTATAGTCCTGATGGAGGTTATATTTTCCGTGACAACTGGACCAGAGTAATCAAAATGTGTTAATAATCCCTTCAAAGGGCCTGGCGGCACATCAGTGAGGAGCCTCAGCCACCATCAATCCCCTGCTAGACACTGTTTCTGGATGCCCCACCCTTGTTGACCCTCCGCCACTCCTTTTTCCCCCTACCCTCTTCTGTCTTCATGACTCTTGCTCTTGATCTTATTCGACTTGCTCAGCCAGTGTTTCAGTCTTGACAAGTTTGTGCTAAAGTCGAATATCAAACTCAATGGCCGAGATTCTAAAATCGCATAAGCTCGGGGATTACAAATTTTGTCAAGTTGGCATTTGAGTTTCGGCACCAAACTGTGTGAATCTAACCCCCTGGGATGGTTGTAGGTCAGACTGTATTGGTTCCAATATGTTCTATCTTTTGTTTGTGGATTAACACAAAGGTCATAGTTCACAAAGATGGCCAGATGGGGTCTCAAGTGCCAAATATCCATACCTTCCGCTCCTAAAAGGAGATTGCACGTCATGATCAATGGACTCAATCGATGAGCATAGTGGTGGAGGTAATGCTGGTGAAAGTTGGACTGCATGAATATTGATCAGAATGACGCTAAGAGGCTGTAAGATGATTGATTTTTATTTTGGTTCTACTTCAAGCTCTAATTTGGTCTTGATGTTTGGATGGAGTTTGCAAGGTAATTATTAGGTAAAATTTCTGAATTTTGTACTTAAAATTGCTATAAGATACATTTTGTGTTAAGATACATTTTATGTTTAAAATAAAATGTATCTTAAAAGTATACCAAAAAGGTATGATTCAGGGTAGATTTTTATTTATATAATCTATGCATAAAGCAAATAAGAAGTGCGGAACATCGCAGTATACTTCATTTTTGGGATTAACAGTTTTACCTTAGTATTTTTACAGTCCTTATTGGACAAAACACAGTTGACTCAAGTTCAAGCAATCCCCCTTTCTTCCAAGTCTAAAAGTTACATAAAAGCAATGGCTTCTTTACATTAAGGAAGTAGGCATACCTAGCTGAACAATATTATTATTATTATTATTATTATTAATAATAATATTGTTTTTTTTACAGTCAAATATACATAATCGGATACAAGTGTACACCACTACAAATACCCTATTGTTTGTCAAACAAAAAAAAAATGATAAGACTTCTGGTTAACTTGTCTTGAGATAAAGTCTTGTCCAATTAGAGAATTTCTTTCTCAATTAGTAGTCTAGTCTGAAGCTGCTTGTCAGAATCATTTTGAGGCATTTAAAAATGTATGGGGTCCAGGTGAAGCACCCGGGCCCCAGTGTGACCTCGGAGCAGTTTGTGTGCCGTCTCAGGAGAGGCTGTGTCCAGTGTAGGGCTAGAGAGTGGACCACGCTTAATAATACAGTCACAGCATCAAAGGCTGCAGACTGCTGCTGAATGACATGGCGTACATCACGAAACGTTTGTGCATGTGCCAGGCTTTTCTTTTTCTTTTTTTTCTTTTTTTTGCCAGAGCTTTGTATTTTTCTTTGCAAGTTTGTGCTGAACTCTTGTTGTGCACACACATCATGTACTTTTCTTTGTATTTATATGCGCCTCCAGACATAATATACGTGTCTGTTTGGCACATATGCAGTAGATATATTTGTATGTATAATATTATGTGTTGCTGAGTGAGCTTGAATGTTCAAACTAGGGTCCTCACTAGGTGGTGTGACTCCCTGGGAAGGCTACGTAGCTGCAAGCGCTAGAGGACTCATTGACTTTCTAATGATTAGTGGTCAAGCCCCCAGCCCATGCTAGTACCAGGGGTTTGGCCTAGCCGCTGCTGGTAGCCTCTGGCCACCACCGTGCACCGCTATCGACTTACCCCCAGCCCCCTCTCTCTTTGGCCTGCTGGCGATGTGTCAAAACCCATTAGCACAGAGATCCGTAACTATAGAGAAGGATCATTTTAGGTTTATCTTTCTTGTTCTCTTCTTCCTTCTCCACTGTCTATCCCTCTCATTCGTTCTCTCTGTCTCCTCATCCTCCTCCGCCCTAGTAAAATGAAGAGAGGAACACAGAGAGTAAGCAGTAACCTTTGACAGGAGTTGTTCCAGTTGTGGTATGTATGGCTATGTATTGATCTGCACTGGCTTTAGGAACTATAGAGAAGAGAATCAGCGAGTTGCTGTTGCTTTTAAGTCCCACACATTTTCTTTCTGGGGAAGGAAAAGGAAGTTTTAGATGCATGTTGACCTTCTTAGGTCCCATAAGAAATGGAGATTTGTTTAGAGAAGGGTGGGGTGTTGTAATATGTATATTTGTAAGAAAAAAGTTCAAGACTCTATGATCCCATACTGTACACAGTCTCATCCCGTGTTAATTTCTGTTTTGTGTGCATGCATGCGTGTGTGTGTGTGTCCTTGAAAGACAGAGAAAGGAAGTGTGAGTTTTTGTACTTTAATGTATTTTATCGCAGTTGGATGCATTATGTATAATGCATCCAACTGCGTTTCTTGTTGTGTATGACCTCTTGACACCTCTTGTTCCTTTCAAGTTATTGGCCAACATGGCCAAATTTATCCAAAATTATTATTTTAGAGAGTAAAACTTCTTTATTTTTTAAAAAAAAAGCTAGGGCATGGTTTGCCTCACACAGGCACACGTCTCCGCGAGACAGCATCCATCTCACCCAGCACTTCCTTTTTTGATAACATTTCCCATGGGACAAGTGTCTGTCAAAGAGTTTGTCCAAACAACATGAAATATTTGGGAAAAATAACCCCCTCCCATATAAACAAATACTTCTCCATCATTTTTCATCAATCAATCTAGTTGCAAATTCATTTTTTATTTATAGAACTCTAAAGCATTTTATTTGAATAATGTGGGGTATGATGGAGGGGGAACCGAATGACAGCCACACCAAAACCACCCGAGGGCACATGCCAACACATCCCATCGTTATCATTCTTCCTCAGTTTGCCCTTGTGGGCTTCCTTCTCAGCAGGTAGCCACGTGCACGTTTGCACAAACACACACACAAATACAGTTATTAGTTAATAATAACAGGAGATATAACCATAATAATAATGATTATAACGCTTGAATTCTGTTTAAATTTGTTAAATACCAAGTGGTTTTCTAAAAAACAAGTATGGACACCTACACACAAGCCAACACACGTACACACTTGTGCGCTATGCCCTCGGGCCCTAGAGACAACAAAAATGGCATCAGTCTTCTGATAGATGGATCCTATCTTCTTGTGAACTTCAAATCTCAAATGAAGCCAAAACAAAAATCAAAAATGCAGGTATTGTGCCTGTGTGACTTTGACCTCAGAACCACCTCCGCATTTGCCAACAGCGAAAGCTCACATCCTTCGTCACGGAGTGAGACTGCTAACAGAAGCTGTCACTGTCTTGGCTTATCTGGTTTTCAGACTAATGGGTTGAAAAAGGTGTGTTTGGTTTATGCTCCTACTGTTGTTGAGGTTTCTTGTCGGTGAGTACTGCTGTGATTTCGGACTATCTGGACTTTCACCTAGCAAAAGAGAGATTAGAGTATATATGGCTGAACTCAATAGCATATCCACTGCAATCACATGTACTCTCATCAGGCTTATTTTTGTCATTTTACAAGCAAACCTCAAAAAACACCAACTTGTCCAATGACACAACACAGCACCTCATTCCTATTGCCAGACAGGAACAGCCC